>JAHIAM010003797.1:0-70327 GCA_021605205.1 Aegilops longissima
TTGAGCGCTTCCGCTTAGCGATCTACAAGGTATGTAGATGCACTCTCCTTCCCTCGTTGCTAGTTTCTCCATAGATAGATCTTGGTGACACGTAGGAAAATTTTGAATTTTGCTTTCGTTCCCCCAGCAGTGGCGTGCCGACCGCGATCACATCGACTTTGGAACCATTTCCCGCAGCCGTCACCTCGTCCTTAGCCAATCTTAAGCAATCCGTAGTCCCTGTTTTGAGTTGCGAATATTAGCAGCAGAACCGATATCAAATACCCGAGGTGCTACTGCGAGCATTAGTAAGGTACACATCAATAACATGTATATCATATATACCTTTGTTCACCTTGCCATCCTTCTTATCCGCCAAATACTTGGGGCAGTTCCGCTTCCGATGACCGGTCGCTTGCGGTAGAAGCACTCAGCGGGCTTACGTCCGGACTTGGGTTTCTTCTCTGAGCAGCAACTTGCTTGCTGTTCTTCTTAAGTTCCTTCTTCTTCCCTTTGCCCTTTTCTTGGCGGTGCTCCTATTGACCATCAACACATGATGCTCCTTTTGATTTCTACCTCCGCAGCCTATAGCCTGCGAAGAGCTGGGAATCGTCTTATCCATCCCTTGCATGTTATATTTCATCACGAAGCTCTTGTAGCTTGGTGGCGATGATTGAAGAATTACATCGATGGCGCTATCCTCCGGAAGATTAACTCCCGGTTGAATCAAGTGATTGTTATACCCGGACATTTTGAGTATATGCTCACTGATAGAACTATTCTCCTCCATCTTACAGTTGTAGAACTTATTGGAGACTTCATATCTCTCAATCCGGGCATTTGCTTGAAATATTAACTTCAATTCCTGGAACACCTCATATGCTCCATGAAGTTCAAAACGTCGTTGAAGACCCGGTTCTAAGCCGTAAAGCATGGCACACTGAACTATCGAGTAGTCACCAGCTTTGCTCTGCCAGTCGTTCATAACATCTGGTGTTTCTCCTGCAGTAGGTCTAGCACCCAGCGGTGCTTCCAGGACGTAATTCTTCTGTGCAGCAATGAGAATAATCCTCAAGTTATGGACCCAGTCCGTGTAATTTCTACCATCATCTTTCAACTTTGCTTTCTCAAGAAACGCATTAAAATTCAACGGAACAACAACACGGGCCATCTATCTATAATCAACATAGACAAGCAAAACACTAACAGGTACTAAGTTCATGATAAATTTAAGTTCAATTAATCATATTACTTAAGAACTCCCACTTAGATAGACATCCCTCTAATCCTCTAAGTGGTCACATGATCCAAATCAACTAAACCATGTCCGATCATCACGTGAGGTGGAGAAGTTTCAATGGTGAACATCACTATGTTGATCATATCTACTGTATGATTCACGCTCGACCTTTTGGTATCCGTGTTCCGAGGCCATATCTGTTATATGCTAGGCTCGTCAAGTTTAACTTTGAGTATTCAGCGTGTGCAACTGTTTTGCACCGTTGTATTTGAGCGTAGAGCCTATCACCCGATCATCACGTGGTGTCTCGTACGAAGAACTTTCATAGCGGTGCATACTTAGGAGAACACTTATACTTTGATAATTTAGTGAGAGATCATCTTAAAATGCTACCGTCAATCAAAGCAAGATAAGATGCATAAAGATAAACATCACATGCAATCAATATAAGTGATATGATATGGCCATCATCATCTTGTGCTTGTGGTCTCCATCTCCGAAGCACCGTCATGATCACCATCGTCACCGGTAGCGACACCTTGATCTCCATCGTAGCATCGTTGTCGTCTCGCCAATCTTATGCTTCTCGACTATTGCTACGCTTAGTGATAAAGTAAAGCATTATAGAGCGATTGCATTGCATACAATAAGCGACAACCATATGGCTCCTGCCGGTTATGCGATAACTTCGGTTACAAAACATGATCATCTCATAAAATAAAATTTAGCATCATGTCTTGACCATATCACATCACAACATGCCTGCAAAAACAAGTTAGGCGTCCTCTAGTTTGTTGTTGCAAATTTTACGTGGCTGCTATGGGCCCGCAAGAACCGTTCTTACCTACGCATCAAAACCACAGCGATAGTTTATCAAGTTGGTGTTGTTTTAACCTTAAGGACGGGCGTATGCCTCAGTTCAACTAAAGTTGGAAGCGACACCTGCCGACAACCTCGTGCAAAACGCGTCGGTAGAACCAGTCTCACGTAAGCGTATGCGTAATGTCGGTCTGGGCGCTTCATCCAACAATACCGCGAACCAAAGTATGACATCTTTGGCAAGCGGTATGACTTATATCGCCCACAACTCACTTGTGTTCTCTGGTGCATATGACATCTACGCATAAAACCAGGCTCACGATACCATTGTTGGGGAGCGTGGTAATTTTGAAAAATTTCCTACGCTACGCAAGATCATGGTGATGCATAGCAATGAGAGGAGAGTGTTGTCCACGTACCCTCGTGAACCCGAAAGCGAGGCGTTAACTGTAGCGGTTGATGTAGTCGTCGTCTTCATGATCCGACCGATCAAGTGTGAGCGCGCGCACCTCTCGAGTTCAGCACGTTCAGCCCGATGGCGTCCCTCGAACTCCGATCCAGCCGAGTGTCGAGGAGAGTTTCGTCGACCTGACGGCGTGGTGGCGATGAAGATGTTCTACCGGCGAAGGGTTTAGCCTAAGCACCGCTTCTGATATTACCGAGGTGGACTATGGTGGAGGGGCACCGCTGCGGCTAAAAGATCAGCTGATCAATTGTTGTGTCTTTGGGTGCCACTGCCCCGTAGATATTGGAGCAAGGAGGGGAGAGGCGGCCGGCCAGGAGAGGGGCGCGCCAGGAGGAGTCCTACTCCC
Source organism: Aegilops longissima (assembly GCA_021605205.1). Lineage (NCBI taxonomy): Eukaryota > Viridiplantae > Streptophyta > Magnoliopsida > Poales > Poaceae > Aegilops > Aegilops longissima. Next base: position 2,851 of record JAHIAM010003797.1, read on the forward strand.
ACCGGGAGTTGGACTCCCTCCCTTTCTTATTGGATTAGGAGAAGGGGGGACAGAGGAGGAGGAGAAGAAGGAAAGGGGGCGCCGCCCCACCTCCTTGTCCAATTCGGACTAGAGGGGGAGGGGGCGCGCGACCTGCCCTGGCCGCCCCTCCTCTTCTCCACTAAGGTCCATATAGGCCCATTAATCCCCCGGGGGGGTTCCGGTAACCCCCCGGTACTCGGTATATATCCGATAACCCCTAGAACCATTCCGGTGTCTGAATATAGTCGTCCAATATATCAATCTCCATGTCTCGACCATTTCGAGACTCCTCGTTATGTCTGTGATCACATCCGGGACTCCGAACAACCTTCGGTACATCAAAACATATATACTCATAATATAAGCATCGCCGAAACTTTAAGCGTGCAGACCCTACGGGTTGAGAACTATGTAGACATGACCGAGACACGCTCGGTCAATAACCTATAAGCGGAACCTGGATGCTCATATTGGCTCCCACATATTCTTGAAGATTGAGGAGTCTGGACTAGGGGTGCCGGATAGCGAACTATCATGGCGGCGGACTCCAAGACTATGAAGATATAAGATTGAAGACTTAGTCCCGTGTCGGATGGGACTTTCCTTGGCGTGGAAGGCAAGCTTGGCGTCTGGATATGTAGATCTCCTACCTTTGTAACCGACTACGTGTAACCCTAACCTATCCGGTGTCTATATAAACCGGAGGGTTTTAGTCCGTGGGGCGAACAACAATCATACCATAGGCTAGCTTCTAGGGTTTAGCCTCCTTGATCTTTTGGTAGATCTACTCTTGTACTACCCATATCATCAATATTAATCAAGCGGGGTAGGGTATTACCTCCATCGAGAGGGCCGAACCTGGGTAAAAACATCGTGTCCCTTGTCTCCTGTTACCATCCGCCTAGGCCTTGCAGTTGGGACCCCTACCGAGATCTGCGGTTTTGACACCGACATTGGTGCTTTCATGAGAGTTCCTACGTATGCCGTCACCTATAGGCTGATGGCTCCTTGATCATCAACAGCAGCGCGGTCTAGGCGAGACTTTTCTCCCGGACAGATCTTCGTGTCGGCGGCTTTGCACTGCGGCAATTCACTTGGCCATCTGGGCGAATCAGCTCGCCCTGGCCATCGAGTTAGATTTGGAAAGTTGAACTATCGGCCGACATCGCGGAGACTTGATCTTGACGGATTTGAGCACACCAAACACGCCGCCTTTGTCTCGATGGGCATGATCTAACTCTGCCGCGAGCGAGTGTCTGGAGGCCCGCACTAGTGTCGCTCGAACATTGATTGAGCCGATCTCGCCGATCGAGGATGGTTGGTTGGACACCACCTCGGGGCTGAAATCTCTCTGCAACTTAAGCTGAACACAATCCCTGTCCTTTGCAAGACCATGACTCCCGGTGCGGACTCCTCTCGGACTCCGAACCCTCCGCGCCCCTACCAATCGAATCCGATCGAGGCGCGGTCATGGAGTTCACTGTCGCGGACATCTTTCGGCTTTTCGCCCTTTTGCGACATCCTGAATTCACTAAAGTCTCTCTCTTTATCCGGAGAGCCATGGCGGACTACGGTCAGGGAAGGTTGGGATGCAGACGGCGAAGAAATTCAACGCCCACCACCAGCCACTTTGTAGCCACTTTGAAAGCTTACGGCGTGCTCGATTTTGACTCGAAGACATTGGCGGTATGGGCGGCGATGTAGGAGACAACCATGAACCAGCTCCTATGGGGCCTGGACAAGCACCTCATCCCATGATGTATACGGTGGATACACCTAAAGGAAATGAAGGCGAGGAACAGCGGGAAGCTACGAAGGATAAATCCCTCGAAAAGCAGTCAAAAGCGGCAGCGTAGCGCTGCACCAAGTCCGCCTCAACAAAGACCCAGCCATAGAGCGAGGCGAACCGGTGGACAACGAACATGCCATCGAGCAACCGTCCGAACAGGACAACTTGGATAAACAACCCGTCCGGTCCGGACGATCTCACAGCCGGACAAATTGTTGGAAGCGAGAATAACCTCCACAAGGCTAAATGCGCCCTTCTTGCGTAGCCTGAAAAAGCGAGCGGAAGCTCAAAATAGCGGAAGATGCACTCAGAATCAGATGGAGCAAAGTACTCAACACCCTTGAGACAAATATGGCGACGATCGCGAACAAAAACTACCCAAAGAAAACTACTGCCCGAATTTGATGAGGAGGCCATTGAGCCCCACAATCAAAAAAGTAAGAAAGGCCACCAGTTGGATGGATGACCCACGGCAAAAGAAGGCGGCAAATGGCGCGCACACAAGCGATCTGCGATCCACATAAGTTCACATCAAAGGATGGCCCGATTAGGTCCATCTATGGGCGAAAGCAAGCTCTTCAAAGCAATGCAACATGCCAAATATCCGAACATCACGGCGCACCCAAATATAGAGCGCTGCACCCCAATGTTTCACCGATGAGGTCTTTGGATCATAATTCCCGGTGGGATTCAAACCCGTAAACATAGAGGCATCTGCGGAACAACAGACCACAGGTGCGGATTGAGGACTATATCCTCCACATACACATGGCTAGAGATGATCTCCACGCCATAAAATACTTACCCTTAAGCTCAAAGGGCCAGCCCGGCATTGGCTCAAAGGCCTCCGAAAATACCTTTGGAAGTTGGGAAGAGCTTGAGGATGCTTTTGAACAAATTTTCGAGGGACTTATGTCCAAGTCCTCCGGATCTGAGGCGATTTAAGTCATATAACTCAACAACCGGAGAGTCAGCCCAAGATTGCAGAACAGGTTCCTCACCAAAAAGAACCAAATAGTCATTGTCCGGACGCTTGAAGCCTTAGCAGCTTTCAAACACAGCGTCAAGGGCGAATGGCTCACGAGACACCTCGGCCAAGAAGCCGAGAACCATGGCCGCATTAACAAGCCTCATGACCGCTTTTGTGCGGGAGAGGATAGGCTAGCTAGCAAGATGCGGCACCGGCTGACCCAAGTACATGTTGGGGAGCGTTGCGAAAATTAAAATTTTCCTCTGGCTTCACCAAGATCCATCTATGAGTTCATCTAAGCAGCAGTAGCGGGGAGAGATAACATCTACATACCACTTGTAGATCGCGTGCGGAAGCTTGCAAGGTGATGATGGAGTCGTACTCGAGCGTGATTGAGATCACCGATGCCAAGTGCTGAGCGGACAGCACCTCCGCGTTCAACACACGCGTGCGGGACGATCGGCGTCTCCTCCTTCTTGATCCAGCAAGGGAAGGAGAGGTTGAGAAGACAACTCCACCGGCAGCGGCGGCGTGATGATGGTGGAGAAGCGATACTCGGCGGGGCTTCGCCAAGCTCTCGGAGGAGGAGATGTGTTGGGGAGGAGGGCTGCGCCTTGGGATGTGTGTAGCAGCCCCCTCCCTCCCCCTTTATAGGGCCCCAGTGGCCGGCCCCTGTAGATCCAATCTACAAGGGGCGTGACAAGGGTGGAGTGCCCCCAAGCCGGTGGGCGCCCCCACCCTAGGGTTTCAACCCTAGGCGCGGGAGTGGGCCTGAGGCGCACCAGCCCCTTGTGGGCTGGTTCCTTCCCTCGGCCCATGGGGCCCTCAGGGATGGGTGGCCCCACCGGTGGACCCCAGGACCCTTCGGTGGTCGGTACTTCTAGAAACCCGAAACTTTCCGATGGCGAAACACCACTTCCTATATATTATTCTTTGCCTCCGGACCCTTCCGGAACTCCTCGTGACGTCAGGGATCTCATCGGGACTCGAACAACATTCGGTGGTCACATACTTGACTTCCTACAAACCCTAAGCGTCCAAGACCTTAAGTGTGTAGACCCTACGGGTTGGAACACGCAGAACATGGCCGAGGCGACTCTCGGGCAATAACCAACAAGCGGAGTGCGGATATCCATGTTGGCTCCCACATGCTCCTCGATGATTTCATCGGTTGAACCACGATATCGAGATTCGATCAAACCACAGTATACAATTCCCTTTGTCAATCGATGCGTTACTTGCGAGACCCGATCGGCGGTATCCCAATACCTTGTTCGGTCTCGTTCCACGGCAAGTCACTTTACTCATACCGTAATGCATGATCCGTGGCCAACACCTTGGTCACATTGAGCTCATTATGATGATGCATTACGAGTGGGCCCAAGAGATACCTCTCCGTCATGCGGGTGACAAATCGATCTCGATCCGTGTCAACCCAGAGATACTTTCGGAGATACGTAATGCACCTTTATAGTCACCCGATTCGTTGTGACGTTTGATACACCAAAGGCACTCCTCGGTAACCAGGAGTTACGATCTCATAGTGAAGGAATAGATACTTGACATTGGCAAAGCTTCTAGCAAGCGAACTATCGATCTTTTATGCTATGCTTATGATGGGTCTTGTCCATCACATCATTCTCCTAATGATGTGATCTCGTTATCAACGACATCCTATGTCCATAGTCGGAAACCATGACTATCTATTGATCTGTGAGCTAGTCAACTAGAGGCTCACTAGGGACTCATTGGGTCTTAGTGTTCACACGTGTATTACGATTTCGGATAATACATTTATAGCATGAACAAAGACAATTATCATGAACATTGAAATATAATAATCCTTTTATTATTGCCTCTAGGGCATATTCCCAACAGTCTCCCACTTGCACTAGAGTCACCAATCTAGTTACATTGTGATGAATCGAACACCCATAGAGTTACGGTGTTGATCATGTTTTGCCTGCGAGAGAGGTTTAGTCAGCGGATCTGCGACATTCAGATCCGTGTGCACTTTGCAAATCTCTATGTCTCCATCTTGAACATTTTCACGGATGGAGTTGAGCGGCAACTTGATGTGCTGGTCTTCTTGTGAAACAGGCTCCTTGGCTAGAGCAATAGCTCGGTGTTGTCACGAAGAGTTTGATCGACCCCGGCGCATTGGGTATGACTCTAGGTGGGTGATGAACTCCTTCACCCAAATTGCTTCATCGCTGCCTCAGAGGCTGCCATGTACTCCGCTTCACCGTAGATCCCGCCACGGCGCTGCTTGCGGCTGCACCGACTTCTTGCTCCACCATTCAACATATACCGTATCCGGTTTGTGACTTAGAGTCATCGGATCTGAGTCGAAGCTAAGCGTCGGCGTAACCCTTACGTCGAGCTCTTCGTCTCCTCCATAAGCGAAACATGTCCTTTGTCCTTTTGGTACTTCAGGATATTCTTGACCGCTGTCCGGTGTTCCTTGCAGGGTTACTTTGGTATCTTGCAACCAAACTTACGGCAAGGTTTACATCAGTGCAGTACACAGCATAGCATACATAATAGATCCTATGGCTGAAGCATAGGGGATGACACTCATCTCTTCTTTATCTTTTGCGTGGTGGTGGTGGAGTGAGCTCAGTTTCACACCTGTAACATAGGCAAGAACCCCTTCTTGGACTGATCCATTTTGAACCTCTTCAAAATCTTATCAAGGTATGTGCTTTGTGAAAGACCTATGAGGCGTCTCGATCTATCTCTATAGATTTTGATGCCTAATATATAAGCAGCTTCTCCAAGGTCCTTCATTGAAAAACACTTGTTCAAGTAGGCCTTGATGCTGTCCAGGAGTTTCGTATCATTTCCCATCAAGAGTATGTCATCTACATATAATAGGAGAAATGCTCTGAGCTCCCACTCACTTTCTTATGTATGAGCTTCTCCATAAGTCTGCATAAACTAAGCGCTTTGATCATCTCATCAGCGAATGTTTAACTCGAGATGCTTGCACCAGTCCATAAATGGATCGCTGGAGCTTGCATACTTTGTTAGCGTTACGAGGATCGACAAAACCTTCCGGCTGCATCATATACAGCTCTTCCTTAAGATGTCCATTAAGGAATGCCGTTTTGGCGTCCATCGCCATATCTCATAATCATAGTATGCGGCAATTGCTAACATGATTGAGACGGACTTAAGCTTACGCTACGGGAGAGAATGTCTCATCGTAGTCAATCCCTTGAACTTGTCGATAACCCTTAGCGACAAGTCGAGCTATAGATGGTAACATTACCATCGCGTCCGTCTTCTTCTTAAAAATCCATTTATTTTCTATCGCTCGCCGATCATCGAACACAAATCTGTCAAAGTCCATACTTTGTTTTCATACATGGATTCTATCTCGGTTCATGGCCTCAAGCCATTTGTTGGAATCTGGGCCGCCATTGCTTCTTCATAGTTCGAAGGTTCATCGTTGTCTAGCAACATGATTTCCATGACAGGGGTTGCCGTACCACTGCAGTGCGGAGCGTGTCCTTGTGGACCTTGAGTTCGATAGTAACTTGATCGAAGTACCTTGATCATCATCAACGTTTTCCTCTTGAGTTGGTGTGGGCATTACGAGAGCAGTTTCTCTGCTGCACCACTTTCCCGTTCGAGAGGTAGTACTTCATCGAGCTCTACTTTCCTCCACTTACTTTTCGAGAGAAACTCTTTCTCTAAAAAGCATCCGTTCTTGGCAACAAAGATCTTGCCTTGGATCTTAAGTAGAAGGTATACCCGCGGTTTCCTTAGGGTATCCTATGAATCGCATTTTCCGACTTGGGTTCGAGCTTTTCAGGTTGAAGTTTCTTGACATAAGCATCGCATCCCCAAACTTTTAGAAGCGACAGCTTAGGTTTCTTCCCAAACCATAATTCATACGGTGTCGTCTCAGCAGTTTAGGCGGTGCCCTATTTAAAGTGAATGTAGCTGTCTCTAGGCGTATCCCCAAAATGATAGCGGTAAATCGGTAGAGACATCATAGACCGCACCATATCCAATAGAGTGCGATTCGGCGTTCGGACACACCGTTTACGCTGAGGTGTTCGGTAGCGTGAGTTGTGAAACGATTCCACATTTCCTTAAGTGTGTACCAAATTCGTGACTTAAGTATTCTCCCCACGATCGATCGTAGGAACTTTATCTTCGGTCACGTTGATTCTCTACCTCACTCTGAAATTCCTTGAACTTTTCAAAGGTCTCAGACTTGTGTTTCATTAAGTAGACATACCCATATCTACTCAAGTCATCGGTGAGAGTGAGAACATAACGATATCCTCCATGAGCCTCAACGCTCATTGGACCGCACACATCGGTATGTATGATTTCCAACAAGTTGGTTGCTTTCGCTCCATTGTTCGGAGAGCGGAGTCTTGGTCATCTTGCCCAAGAGGCAAGGTTAGCATGTGTCAAGCGATTCATAATCAAGAGACTCTAAAGTCCATCAGCATGGAGCTTCTTCATCGCTTGACACCAATGTGACCAAAGGCGGCGGTGCCACAAATATGTGGGACTATCGTTATCAACTTTACATCTTTTGGCATCCACATTATGAACATGTGTAATATTACGCTCGAGATTCATTAAGAATAAACCATTGACCATCGGAGCATGACCATAAAACATATCTCTCATATAAATCGAACAACCATTATTCTCGGACTTAAATGAGTAGCCATCTCGTATCAAGCGAGATCCAGATACAATGTTCATGCTCAAACTTGGCACTAAATAACAATTATTGAGGTTTAAAACTAATCCGTAGGTAAATGTAGAGGCAGCGTGCCGTGGCGATCACATCGACCTTGGAACCATTCGGCGCGCATCGTCACCTCGTCCTTCCATGATCTCCGTTTATTCCGCAGCTCTGCTGTGAGTTACATATGTGAACAGCGGCACGGTATCAAATACCCGGAGTTACTACTGATCTTGGTAAGGTACACATCAATTACATGTATATCAAATATACCTTGGGTTTTGCGGCCTTCTTATCCGCTAAGTATTTGGGGCAGTTCCGCTTCGGTGCCCTTCCCTTGCAATAAAAGCACTCGGTCTCGGGCTTGGGTCCATTCTTTGACTTCTTCCGGCAGCGAGGCTTACGGGCGGCAACATCTTTGCCGTCCTTCTTGAAGTTCTTCTTACCCTTGCCCTTCTTGAACTTAGTGGTCTTATTGACCATCAATACTTGATGTTCTTTCTTGATTTCAGCCTCTGCTGACTTCAGCATCGAGAACACTTCAGGAATGGTCTTTACCATCCCCGCATGTTGTAGTTCATCACAAAGCTCTTGTAGCTTGGTGGGGCGGCGGAGGATTCTGTCAATGACCGCCTCATCAGGGAGGTTAATATTCAAGCTGGGTCATCTGGCGTGCAACCCGGACATCTTGAGGATGTGTTCCTTGTGAACTGTTCTCCTCCATCTTACAACTGTAGAACTTATCGGAGACATCATATCTCGACCGGGCATGAGCTTGGAAAACTAGTTTCAGCTCTTGAACATCTCATATGCTCCGTGATGCTCAAAGCGCTTTTGGAGCCCGGTTCTAAGCTGTAAGAGCATGCCGCCTTGAGCGAGGGAGTAATCATCGGCCTGAGTTTGCCAAGCGTTCATAACGTCTGGGTTCTGCAGGGACGGGAGGCGGCACCTAGCGGTCCTTCTAGGACATATTGTTTCTGGCAGCTATGAGGATGATCCTCGGGTTCGGACCCGTCCGTATAGTTGCTGCCATCATCTTTCAGCTTGGTTTTCTCTAGGAGCAGCGTTGAAGTTCATGTTGACATTAGCGTTGGCCATTGATCTACAAGACATATTTGCAAAGGTTTTAGACTAAGTTCATGATAATAAAGTTCTTAATCAAAATTATGAACTCCACTTAGATTAGACATCCTCTAGTCATCTAAGTGTTTACGCGATCGAGTCGACTAGCCGTGTCCGATCATCACGTGAGACGGACTAGTCATCGTCGGTGAACATCTCCATGTTGATCGTATCTTCCATCGACTCGTGTTCGACCTTCGGTCTCCGTGTTCGAGGCCATGTCTGCACATGCTAGGCTCGTCAAGTTAACCCTAAGTGTTTTTACGCTGTGTAAAACTGTCTTACACCCGTTGTATGTGAGCGTAAGGATCCATCACACCCGATCATCACGTGGTGCTTAGAAGCGACGAACTGTAACAGCGGTGCACAGTTAGGGAGAACACTTCTTGAAATTTTGTAAGGGATCATCTTATTTACTACCGTCGTCCTAAGTAAACAAGATGTAAAAGCATAATAAACATCACATGCAATTATATAGTTGTGACATGATATGGCCAATATCATCAAGCTCCATTGATCTCCATCTTGAGGGCTCCATGATCATCTTGTCACCGGCTTGACACCATGATCTCCATCATCATGATCTCCATCATCGTGTCTTCATGAAGTTGTCCGCCAGCGACTACTTCTACTTCTATGACTAGCGCGTTTAGTAATGAAGTAAAGTAGTTTACATGGCGTTCTTCAATGACACGCAGGTCATCTAAAAAATAAAGACAACTCCTATGGCTCCTGCGGTTGTCATACTCATCGACATGCAAGTCGTGAATCCTATTACAAGAACATGATCTCATACATCACAATTCAACATTCATCACAACTTGGCCATATCACATCACATGATCAATCGCTGCAAAAACAAGTTAGGCGTCTTCTAGTTGTTGTTTGCATCTTTTACGATAGCTGCGATTGGGTTCTAGCAAACGTTTTCTTACCTCTGAATCACCTGGCGTGATTTTGTCAACTTCTATTTACCCTTCATAAGGGCCTGTTCATCGATTCGCTCCAACTAAAGTGGGAGAGCGGACACCCTTGACCACCTTATGCAACTAGTGCATGTCGATTCGGTGGAACCGGTCTCACGTAAGCGTCACGTGTAAGGTTGGTCGGGGCGCTTCATCCCACAATACCGTTGAGCAAGAAAAGACTAGTAGAGGCAAGTAAGATGACAAGATCAGCGCCCACAACAAATTGTGTTCTACTCGTGCATTAGAGAACTACGCATAGACCTAGCTCATGATGCCCTTTGTTGGGGAGCGTTGCAGAAAATTAAAATTTTTCCTCACGGCTTCACCAAGATCCATCTATGAGTTCATCTAAGCAGCGAGTAGCGGGGAGAGATAACATCTACATACCACTTGTAGATCGCGTGCGAAGCTTGCAAGGTGATGATGGAGTCGTACTCGAGCGTGATTCAGATCACCGATGCCAAGTGCTGAGCGGACAGCACCTCCGCGTTCAACACTGCGTGCGGGACGATCGGCGTCTCCTCCTTCTTGATCCAGCAAGGGGAAGGAGAGGTTGAGAAGACAGCTCCACCGGCAGCGGCAGGCGTGATGATGGTGGAGAAGCAGATACTCGACGGGAGCCGCCAAGCTCTACGGAGGAGGAGATGTGTTGGGGAGGGGAAGGGCTGCGCCTTGGGATGTGTGTATAGCAGCCCCTCCTCCCCCTTATATAGGCCCCCAGTGGCGGCCCCATAGATCCAATCTACAAGGGGCGTGACCAAGGGTGGAGTGCCCCCCAAGCCAGGTGGGGCGCCCCCCCACCCCTAGGGTTTCAACCCTAGGCGCAGGGGGTGGGCCTAGGGGGGCGCACCAGCCCCTTGTGGGCTGGTTCCCTTCCCCCTCTGGCCCATGGGGCCCTCCGGGATGGGTGGCCCCACCCGGTGGACCCCCCGGGACCCTTCCGGTGGTCCCGGTACTTTACCGGAAACCCCCGAAACTTTCCCGATGGCCGAAACACCACTTCCTATATATTATTCTTTGCCTCCGGACCCTTCCGGAACTCCTCGTGACGTCCGGGATCTCATCCGGGACTCCGAACAACATTCGGTGGTCACATACTTGACTTCCTACAAACCCTAAGCGTCACGAACCTTAAGTGTGTAGACCCTACGGGTTCGGGAGACTGTGAACATGACGAGGCGACTCTCGGGCAATAACCAACAGCGAAGTCTGGATATCCATGTTGGCTCCACATGCTCCTCGATGATTTCATCGGTTGAACCACGATGTCGAGATTCGATCAAACCCTGTATACAATTCCCTTTGTCAATCGATGCGTTACTTGCGAGACCCGATCGGCGGTATCCCAATACCTTGTTCAGTCTCGTTCACTGGCAAGTCACTTTACTAAATACCGTAATGCATGATCCGTGGCCAACACCTTGGTCACATTGAGCTCATTATGATGATGCATTACGAGTGGGCCCAGAGATACCTCTCCGTCATACGGAGTGACAAATCCGATCTCGATCCGTGTCAACCCAGATACTTTCGGAGATACCTGTAATGCACCTTTATAGTCACCCGATTCGTTGTGGCGTTTGATACACCAAAGGCACTCCTACGGTAACCAGGAGTTACACGATCTCATAGTCGAAGGAATAGATACTTGACATTGGCAAAGCTTCTAGCAAGCGAACTATCGATCTTTTATGCTATGCTTATGATTGGGTCTTGTCCATCACATCATTCTCCTAATGATGTGATCTCGTTATCAACGACATCCTATGTCCATAGTCGGGAAACCATGACTATCTATTGATCTGTGAGCTAGTCAACTAGAGGCTCACTAGGGACTCATTGGGTCTTAGTGTTCACCGTGTATTACGATTTCCGGATAATACATTTATAGCATGAACAAAAAGACAATTATCATGAACATTGAAATATAATAATCCTTTTATTATTGCCTCTAGGGCATATTCCCAACAGTACATCCGAAGTCGAGGGATGGAAATGGGAAACCACGGCGCCAACAAGGACCCGATGCCGTATTAAGAAACGGTCCAAAAAGCCAGCGGCGATCAGCGCGGATTCAAAAGCTCACGGCAGAATAATAAAAAACTGCCCATAAGGACAATAACGATGAGCTATCCAACAAAGCAAAATCTTGGACAAGGTATGTCAAATCCACGGTACTCGGGGAGCTGCAAACCATACCCACGGAGATTGTTGGGTCTTCAAGCAGTCCGAGCAGACTCAACGCCCGAACACAAGGGGCTCGAGACACCAAGTGAAGATGATGGCCGAGCACCACAAGCGAGCCCGGAAAACAAAAAATTTCCCACAAGAGGTTAAAACAGTAAACTCACTTCCGTGATCAAAGGGAAAAAGCAGGCGGCGGCCACTTAAATGCGCGCGCGCAAAACTACTAGCGGAGTATCAACCTGGTTGTCAAAACCAATCACCTTCGACTATCGGGACTATTCGAAAGTATCCGGGCGCAGGATGGACTGCCTTGATATTGGATCCTATAATTGGCCAGTTCCAATTTACACAAATCCTCATGGATGGCGGTGACATAAACCTGATATATCAGGACACAATCCGCATGATGGGGATAGACCCAGCCAAAATTAAGCCATAGCAACACCTCCTTTAAAGGGGTAATGTCGGGCCCATATGCCCATCGTATGGGCTCCCTCTTGCTAAGTTGTGTTCGGTTCATCCGACAACTTCCGTCATGAAAAGATTAGTCTTCCATGTCGCCCCATTTAAAAGTAGCCATCAAGCACTATTGGAATGTGAAGCTTTCGCCCGCTTTAACATAATACCGCATTATGCATCTCTTACACTTAAAATGCCGGTCCGCGGCATCATCTCATTAAAAGGAGTATTAAGTGTTACTCGAGCACGGAAGAATGCGAGGCTGCCTTGACAGCCCCACGCCAATCGGCTCCGCTAAACAAAGCACTGAATAGGTAATTGAACCCGGACACGGCTAGGCGAGTCCGGCGCCTATAGCGGCATACCCCGTACAAGGGTTGCGCATGTACAACAAGAGACAATAAAGCTCAATTTTATTCACTTCTCGAATCGTACTCTGTTTATTTAATGTAAAGTACATTTTTTACGATCCTTTTCTTTTCGACTAAGTTCCTCTCTTTTACGAGATGAACAACGTGCTACACCCGTCCATGATACGGCTGCTTGCGGAACCTGTAGTGAGCGTGCGGTGAGGACCCGTTGCAAGATTCTTTTCAGATTAAGACCCTGCGTAAACCTTTTTACTGTCTCTTGTTGATATACATCCCCGGTTTCTCACTATAACAGGGAGGAGGCTGGCGTTTTGGCATCGGCCGCAAATTTTTGCGTGTACACGGACACAAAGGGCTTAGGGCATTATTCTGCCCTTTTTATAAAGACCGAATACCTTAGGGGTGTTAGGCGTCTCGAGTTAGGCCTTATATGCATCAGCTCGAATCATGTCTTTGGTCAAATGTTGGGTTTGCCCGGCTCACATGTTTTGCTGCCTTACGTTCCCTTCTATCGGCTATGCGACACCGGAGAACTCTGCGATTGCGCCCGGTTCGGACGGGCGAGCACCTCGATGAAAGCGAAAACTAGCTTGTCATGATATAGCAGAGACTGGTCAACCACTCGATGACTCACTGGAATGTTTAGAATTCCTCTGCATTAACGAAGGACCATTTTTGGTGGAGCACATACATACTTGCCCGGTCAGGCGAGTCACGGTGCCCTCGGGGGCTATATTGTAGCCCACCCTCGAACTCCTATGGCTAAGTGAAAGTGATAAAGCATTATAGTCCGTTGCCTAGTTTGCTACGCTACCACCTCCTGAACAGGACCAAGACGTTGGATTAAGTGTGAAAAAGCGCCTTCTTTGCAAACACCCCCGCACTATGTGCATGGGGGCTGAAGCCAAGGACTGCCATCTTTCAGGTTATATATACATATACATCAACGGCTGCACAGGGAGTAGTTTACTACTTGAACACACAAGTATAAAAAGCTCCTATATTATATTGAAACATTGTTTTCACAAATCATACATGTCATTTAAACATAATATCCTTGAAACTGCGTCTCTATTAAACAAGCGCCTGCGGACTTTCTCAAAATAGTGCTCGGCGGTACTCGGCTTCTGTCGAATCTAGGGATGCTGCGTCGGTGGCCTTCATCTCCGCCCGGTATGTCTTGACGGGCGAGCCATCCAGCGCTCCCTCAATACATCTTGACCGCTTCATTGCGTCGTCTGGCAGTACCGCGCAAGGCTGCTGCACTAAACCAAAATAACTCTTGGCTGGGGTCCGCTTTGGCCACAAATGAGTCATGACATGCTTCATGGCAAGTCCGGATGTCGATTCAGCTCGGCCATTGACCAACCGATCGTTCAGCGGAAGGGCGCTCCGGACTATGGAATCGACCAATATAGCTCTTCCCTTACATGCCCTTTTGGCCTCGGAAGTGCTCAATCGCGTCATGGCGCTTCGCCGCTAAGTCGAGATAAGCATCCTCGAACTCCACAACTTGTCCAGCAGGCATACCGGATCCGTATATTTCCTCCGCGCGAAAGCGGTTTTCCAGCCGCAATAGCCCGGCGACTCAGATCCTCCTTGGCAGCTCTCAAAGCGGAGCAGGCATCCTTGGATTGGCGGTGGCCTTTCTCGAGCCCTCTTGCTCCGCAGCGTTCTTTTTCAAGAACCTCGCGGCGGTCGGTAGTATTCTTCAACTTTATGGCCATATCGGCCATTTCCTCTGCTTGGCGGTGAGCAGCCCGTTCGGCTTTTAGCTCTTGGCCGCCCTTAAGCGGCCGCATTACTATTTCGGCTTGCTCTTTAGCTCGGCGAGTTCATGGCTCCTCCAACAGCGGCACCTGCATTAAGCATACAAGTAGTAAGGCATGGGCGTCAAGCTCCCTTACCAGGTGTCGCGTAAAGTCGCATACCTTGTGACTCGTCAAACCGTTTATTGACCAGCGCGATGTCGCATCCGCCTCATCAAGTTGCCGCTTTAGTTGGCATATTCATCGATCGGCTGGCCGCCGGACGCCCGCCACCTATTTAGGGCGGCGATATGTTATAACTGAGATTATGATCCTCGACGCGCTGTCAATTTGACAACATACCGAGTCTCAGGGGCTACTATCTATACAGGGCGCATTCTATATGCATAACTGTCAAAAGGTACATCATTTTTGCGTACCTTGAACCCCGTCAACGAGCTTCTGGCGGCTTCATGCAATCCGCTCTCAGCGGATGTAATTCTTTAAATCACGGTATCCATTAGAGCACGGTGATCTTCTGATATAGCCGCTCGCCCAAGCAGATCCTTCAACTCCTCCGACCGCATGCCAGTTGGCGCCGGACCTTCCGGCCCCGCCGGACCCGGGGAAACCCTCCGCGACGACACCTCAGGGTCGTCCGCCTCACATGAAGGTGCGACAGGTGGAGGCGTTTCGCTCTCCATCATTTCCGAAAGAAGATCCCCCGAAGACGAGCTCTGCTGAGATGGGCTGAGATCCGAACTACAAGGTACAATTTCGGTTATCTTCAGAAATAAATGCAGGGATGTTCCTTATTTACAAGACCCCTTCTTTTTAATTACGGCTCATTGGAGGCTGATCCCCTTGGGAAATAAGCGGCTGGGTTACTTCCAGCGCGGACTCTCTGGCAATTTCTTTCCCTCTTTGAGGCCTTGACCTCTGGATCTTCAGCGGTCCTCTTATCTCCTTGGAGAGTGGGACTTTTGATCCCTCCTTCCTCGAAGCCTCCTTGAGGCGGTTGCTTCCCTGCTCCCCCTTTGCCTTCTTTAAAAGCGCGGCCTTCAACATCTTGATCAGCATGGGATCCGGCGTGGTCTCTGGGAGGGCGGACACCTTATCAACTTGCCTTCGCTATCCACTCCTGTTCAGAAACAGCTCCTTTAAGGGCAAGTTCACGATAAATGAGCGGACAGCCTGTCGGGTATAGGACTACTTACTTGAGTATCTGGCGATTGCAGCTTAGTCTTGCGTCCTCGGTCAGGTCGGACACTTCTCTTGTGATCCGAAGAACAGTTTATACATCTCCCGAGGCGTCGTACCCATAAAATGTTGGAGGCTCGTAGTCCCTCGGATTAAATTCCCACAGAGCGGAGGCGGCGTTCTTGAGGAGAAGGCGCGAGATCAACATAACCTGCGCCACTCGACCAGATTGATCTCTCTTTCTTGGAGGTCTCTAATCTGGTCCTGCTGAGAGAGCGTCCTTGGGCGGCCCCAGTCGAGCCCTTGTTGACCCATAGCGCTAGCCGCTGTGGTGGACTGGCGGAAGGCGGAAGCGGCACCCATTTGGTGCCCCTGAGGCGGTGATATAAAACCACTCCCGTTGCCACAAACCAAGCTCCTCTTGAAAAGAGCCCTCGGGCCATGGAGCATCAGCACACTGCTTATGACCGCCCCTCCGCTTTCTGCTTGTTGCCCTCGATCATCTTTGGCTCCACCTTGAAGGTCTTGAGCCACAATCCAAAGTGAGGGTAATATGGAGGAAGGCCTCACATCGACAATGAATGATGAGATATGGAGGATGGACTCAGTTCAAGTCATGGAAATCAGCCCATAATAAAACATGAGCCCCCCACAAAGGGATCCATCGGAAGCCTAAACCCGAAGGAAGTGTGACATGAACACCACGCTCTCACGGGCTCGGGAGTGGGAATGACCTGCCTGGAGCAGGCAGCCTGTGAAATCTCACGGTCAGATACAGGCGTCTCGGAGCTTTAGCACATCTTCTTACGTGTGGAAGAAGCCATCCATCGGCCAAGTTGGTGGGGGCGGACATTGTCGAAGGTCGAAGCGCCTAAATCTGAAGCTTTGGGTGTTAGAACTTCGAAGCTTGGCGAACTTCGATGGAGGTGTAGAAAATAAGAGGGCCTTGGTCTCATTATAAAGAGGTTGAATACCAAGAGCCCTCCCGTGGTCGATTAGGACTGCGCCGATAGAGGAGGCGTGCCAGCGAACGCAGTTGGGTTACTGCGTCGTATTTGATGAGAATCCCGGAATAAGGGGCACGATCTATGCTTGATAAAGGCGTGCCAAGGAAACCGCCTCGCTAAGCCGCTGAGGTGGAGCAGTAAAAAAGCGATTCATATAAAGGCCTGGCCGTGGTGTGATGTCACGCCCGCGGAATCGTCAGCAGATCTGTGCAAAAGTTATTCTCTCTCACGGTGGTATGTGGAACTTGTTTTGCGAGCGGACACTATCCTTGTGTTCAAAACCTTCTATAAAGTATTGGAAGAAGAACCCGCCTTGCAATGCGAAGACAATATGCGCGGCGGCTCGTCGTCATTGAAGCCTGGTTCAGGGAGCTCTTGAGGAGTCTGGACTAGGGGGTGTCCGGATAGCGGACTATCATCGTGGCGGACTCCAAGACTATGAAGATATAAGATTGAAGACTTTGTCCTGTGTCCGGATGGGACTTTCCTTGGCGTGGAAGGCAAGCTTGGCGTCTGGTATGTAGATCTCCTACCTTTGTAACCGACTACTGTGTAACCCTAACCTATCCGGTGTCTATATAAATCGGAGGTTTTAGTCCATAGGGACGAACAACAATCATACCATAGGCTAGCTTCTAGGGTTTAGCCTCCTTGATCTCGTGGTAGATCTACTCTTGTACTACCCATATCATCAATATTAATCAAGCAGGGTAGGGTATTACCTCCATCGAGAGGCCCGAACCTGGGTAAAAACATCGTGTCCCTTGTCTCCTGTTACCATCCGCCTAGGCGCTGATTCGGGACCCCTACCGAGATCCGCGGTTTAGACACATCTTTATCGGTCGAGACCGCATAACAACATCGTTGTTCCCTTTGTCATCGGTATGTTACTTGCCGAGATTGATCGTCGGTATCTAAATACCTAGTTCAACCTCGTTACCGGCAAGTCTCTTTACTTGTTCCGTAATACATCATCCTGCAACTAACTCATTAGTTGCAATGCTTACAAAGCTTAAGTGATGTGCATTACCGAGTGGGCCCGAGAGATACCTCTTCGACAATCGGGTGACAAATCCTAATCTCGAAATCGCCAACCCAGCAAGTACCTTCGGAGACACACCTGAAACACCGTTATAATCACCCGATTCGTTGTGGCGTTTGGTAGCACATAAAGTGTTCCTCCGATAAGCAGGAGTTGCATAAACTCATAGTCATAGGAACATGTATAAGTCATGAAGAAAGCAATAGCGAGAATACTAAGCGATCGTGTGCTAAGCTAACGGAATGGGTCAAGTCAATCACATCATTCTCCTCTTGATGTGATCCATTAATCAATTGACAACTCATGTAAATGGCTGGAAACATAACCATCTTTGATCACGAGCTAGTCAAGTAGAGGCATACTAGTGACACTCTGTTTGTCTATCTATTCCCACAAGTATTATGTTCCCGGTTAATACAATTCTAGCATGAATAATAAACATTTATCATGATATAAGGAAATAAATAATAACTTTATTATTGCCTCTAGGGCATATTTCCTTCACCAGGGCCCAAGGAGCCTAGGGTTGGAAACCATAGGGGGAGGGGTGCCTCCCACCTGCTTGGGGGCCAAGTCTCCCCCTCCTAGCCGCCGTCCCCCCACTAGATGCATCTAGGGGGGCGGCCTCCTCTCCCCTTCACCCTATAAATAGAGGGGGGTGGGAGGGTAGTCGCACCCTTCCCCTTGTGTGACGCCCGGATAATTAGGCTACAATAATCCCATGTTAACGATGCCACGTCACCCCCGTTACTGTTGTTAATCACGCATAGTTCAAAATCGATTCAAATTCAAATTTGAAATTTATGGCAAACGTCAATATTTTTCAAACATTAAAGTAAAATGTTCGAAGTGTGCCAATTAATGCCTAGATATTTATGGTGAAGGAACCACGTTTTTACATGATGTCTGAATAATTTAAAATGAATTAAAACAATAGAGAAAATAAAGAAAAAGGAAAAGAATAAAAATAGAAAACAAAACTACAAAAAAAGAAGATAAACAACCCCCCACTCTCTCCATAACCCCCCAAAACCCTAGCCATTTTCCCCGTCACCCCCTCCCCTCGTCGATTGGATCTGGATGGGATCGATCCCTCGCCCCTCGACCCAGCTGGCGCCCGGCCTTCCGCCCGCCGCCGTCGCGAGCTCCCTTGCGGACTGCCTCCTCCACCTCACGGTCTGCCTCCCTCCTCATGCGTTGTCGCCGTCGTCCTCCCAAGCTCCTTTGCCCGTTCCTCTGGGCCTCGGTGAGGCTCCGACCTCTTCCTCCCTCCATCCCGTCGTCGCGATGCGCGCTCTATGCCTTGCGCGCTTCTTGGCCCGTGTCCACAGCGTCGTGGCTATGCCCTGCCCGCCCGCATGTATGCGCCCAGCACCAGCAGCGTCGCTGCGCCGGACCTCGCCCTTTCGCGCCGCCCGCCGCCCCCCCCCCCCGCTCGCGTGCTGCTCGCGCCCGCCTTGAGGCTTTTCGTGCCCGCAGCCCTAACGCCTCTGCTTGCGTCGTCGGACTGTCGTGTTTGCCCCCCCTCGCTATCCCCTTGCCCCTTGGCGCCGTTGGCCTTCGCGCATGCCGTCGCTTCGCCCACTTTCCCCCTGCAGCGCCCTTTGGCGAGTGCGGCGCCCCGCTCCCCTTGTCGGCTTTACGCGGCCTCCGCTGCCGCACCTTTGCCCGATTACCGTTCTTTTGCTGCTCCCCACAGACAGGCCAGCGCCTTCCACAGCGTAGCGCCGTAGCCAGCCTCCCCTTGCTCTGGCGCTTGTGATCTGAATCGCCGCCTGAGCGTCGCTCATTAATGGCGCCCGTCGCCCTTGCCCGACACCCGTGCACCAGCGCAGATTAAGGCCATGGGCCTATGACAAGCAGACCCCGGTGGCAAAACGTTTACAAAATAATAATAATATAATTAAAAATAAATAATAATAACAATAATAATGAATTAATTAATTAAATACAGAATTAATTAACTTAATTAATTTGATTAATTAAACTAATCAAATAACTAAACTAATTAAACTATTAGGTAATTAATTAGTCAGTCAATGACAGCGGGGCCCACCCCTAATTAATCCTCATTAGGTTAATTAATATGTTTAATTAAAATGTGTCCTTGACGATGGGACCTTGATCAGGTTGACCCGATCAACCCTATTGACTTACGATGTCATAAATCCAATTTGAATTAAATTAAATAATTAATTAAATTCCAGAAATTAATAAATTCTTTTGAAAATCATATCTTTTAATCCGTAACTCGGATGGAAATACTTTGTACATGAAAGTTGCTTAGAACGACGAGACAAATCTGGATAAGCAGCCCGTTCGCCCGCCACACATCCCTAACCTATCGAACTCGCAACTTTCCCCCTCCGGTTCATCTGTCCGAAAACGCGGAACACCGGGAATACTTTTCCGGATGTTCCCCCCCTTCGTCAGTATCACCTATTACCACGATTGGGCACGCCTAGCATCATGCTTTGCTTTGTCATGCATCGTTATGCATTTGTTTGCATTGTATTCATTGTTTCTTCCCCCTCTTCTCTCGCTGACAAGAGACCGGCCTTATTTGCTACCAGTCACGACTATGGTGTTGGCGACCCCTCCTTCTCGGTGAGCTTCGAGACAAGCCCCCCCTTGATCACGAGATATCGCCTATTCTTCTCTATCTTGCTTGCATTAGAGTAGTGTAGCATGTTGATGTTTTCCGTTAATCCTATCACGATGCATAGCTTTGTCCTTGCTACTCTTTGTTGTTACCTTTACCTGCAATCCTACAAGCTTAGTATAGGATGCTAGTATTCCATCTGTGGCCTTACATTCTTGTCCGTCTTCCTTGATATACTATCGGGCCGTGATCACGGGAGGTGATCACGGGTATATCTCATATACTTTACATGATACTGTGGTGGTGAAGTCGGGTCGGCTCGTAGGAGTACCCACAGTGGATCTTTGTGGCGGAGGCGGCAGGCGAGTTGAGGCTGCCTAGGTGAGAGGTGGGCACTGGCCTGAGTCGGTGTCCGTGGTTACATCATTAACATGTACTTGAGATCTTGGTATTTGATATGAGTCTAGCCATTTGGTCTATCGCACTAACCAACTACGTGGGAAAGATATGGGCACTTTCGGCGTCATGGTATCGGCCGAAGCCTTCATGACTTGTTGTTGGCGGCGCCGCTTGATTGGAGCGTAAGCCTGCTCTTGTATTAAGGGGCTAGATTACGCTTCCGGCCGCCCATGCAACATGCAGGTGTGCTAAGGCGATGGGCCCGAACCCTACGGCGCTTAGGTTTAGATCGGTGTCTTTGACCTCTCTGTTGGCCTAGGTGGGGCTGCGGCGTGTTTATCTTAGGGCGGGCATGACCGAGGAAAGTATGTCGGCCAAATGGGATTGGCGTGTTGGGTTATGTGGTGCACCTGCGGTGAAATTTATCTATTGAATAGCGTGATCTTGGGTAACGGGGCGACTTGGAGTTGTACCTTGACCTTATGACAACTAGAACCGGATACTTAATAAAACACACCCTTCCAAGTGCGGATATAACCGGTGATCGGCTCTCTAACGAGAACGCGAGGAGGATCATTGGGTAGGATTATGCTATACAATGCTACTTGGTGAACTTACCATCTACTCTCTTCTACATCTTTGGAAGATGGAGGTGGCGAAGCGTAGTCTTGACGGATTAGCTATCCCCTCTTATTACGGCATTACTGCGATTCGATCCACCGATATGGCCCTTTACACATATACCCATGCATATGTTGTGTAGCTCCTTGCTTGCGAATACCTTGGATGAGTACTCACGATTGCTTTTCTCCCTCTTTTCCCCTTTCCTTCTACTGGTTGTCGCAACCGGATGCGAACCAGGGCGGGCGCCCTTGTCGATGATGACTCCTACTACTTTGGAGGTGCCTACTACTACGTGCAGCCCGGCGGCGACCGGGAGTAGTTAGGAGGATCCCAGGCGGAGGCATCGCCTCTTCGATCTGTATCCTAGTTTGTGCTAGCCTTCTTAAGGCAAACTTGGTTAACTTATGTACGTACTCGAGATATTGATGCTTCCGCTGACTTCGTCTATGATCGAGAACTTATATTGAGCCCTCGGGGCCCTGGCTTGTATTATGATGCTTGTATGACTTATTTTTATTTTAGAGTTGTGTTGTGATATCTTCCCATGAGTCCCTGATCTTGATCGTACATGTTTGCGTGTATGATTAGTGTACTATTGAATCGGGGGCGTCACAAGTTGGTATCAGAGCCGACTGCCTGTAGGAATCCCCCTTCCACACTCCTTGGCCAAAGTCGAGTCTAGACATTACAAAACTTTTACTAACATGGTTGTGTGTCTTATGGGCCCACGTCGCCATTTGGGTGGTATTAGGATCTTTTACTCCTCGACCTTTACTCTGGGACTCTTATCTCTCTTCTACTCGGGTTAAATGATATTACTAAATCTGACTCTAGGTTCTCGTAACTACTTCTCCCGGAGAGCCCCTTGTCACAGATGATCGCTGGCTGCACCAGAAGATGTTGAAGATACCCTTCGATCATTCCTGAGACCCTTGTGCCCTCTGCCTTTTCAATTCCCTACTACCGATATATCCATATGGATAACGACATACACTTGTTGTTCATACAATTACTCCGAGTTTCTCTTGTTATTACCAGATACATCGAATTGCTCTCCGACTTTTAAGAATCCCTTGTACCACTGCCTTGTAATTCCTTGCCGCAGAAATACCCCTACGAATAGTTACTCGCACTTACCGAGTATCGACTCATCCCCAGTTGATTCATGTATTTCACAAAAGTCTTCAAAATACTATTCGATCTTCCGAAAATCCTCAGGAACCTATTGCTCTTGAAATTCTTGTTTGCTTGCATTATGGTTAATCCCATAAGTCTCGTAATCTTATTGGCATCCCTTGTCATTATCATTTTGAGTCTGTTGATTCAATATGTTGTGAATGCTCGCAATCCTAAGTCAGATCCTAGAATTCATCCTTCTGGCTCAGACGTCATTTGAATATGAGTTGGTTCTTGACCAATCAATGCCTTGATCGGTTGTGCTTCTAAGTCTATTGAGATTATTCATTTTCGATCAGAACGTTTGCTTTTGATCCCTTGATTTGGAAATCATAAATTCCCATAATTGAGCTTTGAATTAGGCAGTTGTTTCTATAGTCGATCTCCTTGCATTGTTTCTTCCTCTGGTTGATACCGATGCTCATCGGATCCTTGAGGACCACGGATCCTTGTTGGATTTTATCCGATAGCGTCCTTGATATTCAAACACTTTGGAAGTTCTTTCTCCATTGGTAAATCCTATCCTCTGATTGACCAACCATGCTCTGCTTTCGAGCTTGTGTTATTTACTCCTGAAGTTTGTGTTATATGTTCCTAAGAGACCCTGATGGGTTGAACCTATGCCTTCCTTAATATGTGTGAACTTGAAGGTTTTCACGAGTCATACTCTTTTGGTATTTTGCCAGATAAAATTTCAACACTACAACTTCTTCGAAAATGAGAAGTGAATGAAAGGTTATGCATTGAAGAAGTGGGAGTCGACCTTGAACTTTGTGTTCATGCCCATGGACCTGATGTGGAACTTATCATGGAAGCTTCTTGCAAAATATTTAATCATTTGGGCAATTCTTCCGGTGTCATTAAATTGGATCCCTTGTAGCTATGGTTCCGAACATATTGTTCTTCTTTGATACCATTTCTCGTGCAAGTTTAAACACTTGTCTTCTGCAGAGCAATACCCTAGTCCAACCTCTACTTTGATCTGTCGTCGAGTATTACCCCATGGTATCACGAGATTATCATGGGCGCATAACTTCTTATGAGTTCTTCATCAAGTGCTACATTCTTCTGATTCCAATTTTCATGGGCTCTGAGTTATTAAACACTCAAAGACACGATAAGCGACTCAAGTCCGCTTTTTGATAACCAACTCTTGGTAACCTTCATTACTTACGAGTTTGAACTTGATCACGTCATTCCTAGCCTGCTTGGTCTTGTCGTGCCGATTTTAACTGTGCTACCCGGTCCTCCTTCCCGGAGCAAAAATTTCAACGTGAGCTAATCTTACGTCGATCTTTCTCGTCATACCATTTGTCCCTGAACAACAAACTTGATTTCGATTTTGTGTCCTACTCATTGTTCCAATAACCTTTCACTTCATCATTCGTTTGACTTGATGCCATCATTGATCGATTACATCTTCATGAAATCTCTCGACAAATGTGTCGTGATCATCATCGATATTCCGAGCTTTTCCAGGATATCAATTGAATTCATGATGAGAAAAACCATCCTTGCCCTCGATGATTTGTGTTGTCGCCGACCACTTTATTGCTTTCCCTCAACACTAACTTGTTCGTGTTACGTGCTATACCTGTGAGTTTCTTGCTATCAACATTTGTTCTTCTTTACCTTGGAATATTATGTAACGCCCGGATTCGCGGCGCTAGGTGTCCATGATTATTCGCCGTCGTTGCCATGTCGTAATGCTTGCGTGTTGCACTTTGCCATGTCATCATCTGCATTTCATATCATGTCATCATGTGCATTTCATTTTGCATACGTGTTCGTCTCATGCATCCGAGCATTTTCCCGTTGTCCGTTTTGCAATCCGGCACTCCTATGTCTCCGGCGCTCCCTTTTACCTCTTTTAGGTGTGCGGGTGTTAAACTTTCTCGGAATGGTCGAGGTTTGTCAAGCGGCCTTGGTATAGCACGGTGAACCGCCTGTCAAGTTTGGTCATTTGAAGGTCGTTTGATACTCAGCGGTTAACCGGTAACAGTAAAGCCCCTTCTCCTTGCAGCCCAACACCCTTCCAAAGTGGCCCAAAACCCAGAAAACTCCCTCCATGCTCTCGGTCGTTCGATCACGATCGCTTTGGCGAAAACCGCACCTCATTTGGACTCTCTAGCTCCCTCTACCTATATATGTGTCCCTCCCGTTCAAATCGCTTTACGAAACCCTAGAAATTCCCTCGCGTCGCCGGACGTTTCTTCCCCAGCGGGACGCGTCACCGCCGCCGGCGCCCCAGCCAATAGGAGCCCGCCACACCGCCTCGGCCACCCTCTCTCTCCTCAGCCCGCCGCCCGGCCGCGAAACCGAGGCAACCGCCCGGGCGCATCTGAAAGGCAGCGCCCGGCGCCTCGCCCGCCTCCTTGCTGGCGCCGCCCGTCCCGCCCGAGCGCCGCGCCCTTCCGTGCTCGCCGGCGGACCTTATCCGCCGCCCGCCGCCGGCCTCGCCTCGCGCTGCCGTCCTCGTCCACCGACGCCGCCCTTCGCCGGGAGGAAACTCCTCGCCGGCGCCTCGCCTCCTCGCCCGCCCTCGCCCGCGGGACCCGCGCCCGGCCGACCACGCCCCGGCCGGATCCGGTGCCCCCTCGCCGGCGCAGCCCCTTCCCCGGTCGTCATCCTCTTCTCCGGCCCCGCCTCGATCCCTGTGCCACGATCTGGATCCAGATCTGGTCAAACGAGGTTGACCCGTTTCCCACCAAGTCCCTGAGATTTGTCATTTTCATGCCATTTTCATCATGCCAAAACTCTCTGCATATTGCTCCGTTTCGTGCGTATAATATGTCGAATTGTTCGCCTCAACGAGTACATCATTTCATCGCATTGCATAATTTACATTTGAGCTCATCTTGATGCCCGAAATGCTGTTAGAAGAGGGCTATGTGATGTTAGTTTCAGATTCTTATCAGAACATGCACTTTTGTCATTTTTGCCATGATTGATTTGTGCACCCTATGAACTTGAATCCTACATGTGTTTTGTAATATGCCATGCCATCCTTACAGGGGTGTATGCCATGTATTTTTGTGATCTCTGTGGTGACTAGCACAAGCATGCAAACTAGGCTTCATAATGTTGCTGATTTCAGCCCTGATACTGCTGATATTTTTATGCCATGTAAACTTGATGCTACTGAGAGATCCATGCTTATTTTGAGATACTTGATAAGGATGTTTTGAACATATGGTCATTCGCTATCCAACCATGCCCTTGTTTGCAATTATGGAGTGCCTTAGCTTGAGTCAATCGAGCTCTACTTTTGCTATAAAATGTTTCCTGGCAGGTTGTTTACATGTTATTCAATTTTGCCAAGGTTGTTGTAGTTGATCCGTGTATGCTATGATGTTGTTCTTGCCATGTATATCTTCTATGCCATGTCTTCTTACTGTTGGTTTCCTTGCCATGTCATGTATTGCTCTGTGGTGAGTGGTTCGAGCTCACCAACATGCCTACTTGTTATCTGTTTATGCCATGCTCCAGTTTTGCACTAAGTCTGAATCTGTTTATGTTTTTGCTATGTTCACATGCCTGCAATTGTATTTTCTGATCCCTTTTGGCTCATGGTCAGTAAAGGACTTTTGTTCTATGCATTTAGTAGTTTCATGACATGCCTTTGTTTGCATTGATAAGTTCCTGTAACATGTTGTTTGATAGCTCTAAACATTGCAACCTGATGTTATTTCTGCTAAAGTCTGAAACTGTTATTATTTGCAATGTTGCCATGTGTGTTTGAGCATGTTCTAGTGATTTCTGGAGATAGTTCAGTGTTCATGTTTTGTCATGCTTTACCTGTACATCATGCTCATGCCTTTTAGTATCACGTTGAGATGCTGTAGCATAGTGTTTTGATGCTTGCAATATGCCTAGTTGCTGTTTTGGACAGATTGTTGTTATGCCTTGTTTCATGTGTATGTGTTGCACCGTTGCTCCGTTTTGAGTGTGATGTATATGAAAATTGCTTGATTTTGCATGTAGTTTCATATTATCATGTTGCATCCTTGTTTTGTGGTGTTTGCTTGATGTTTGTATGCATTTTGCATCAATGCCATGTTTAACTTGTTTTGCTCATATCTTCTAGGCCGTAGCTCCGAATTTAATGAACTTTATATGTACCTTGACTACAATTTCGTGTAGATCATTGTGGTGCATATTAACTTGCTGTTTAACAACTTGAACATAAGGTTTATTCAGATCTGGACCAATTTCGAAATTTGCACATGAGGACTTACCGGAATTGTTATATGTTGTTTCCGGCCTCATTTAAACTTGCTTTGATGTGTTGCTCTTGTTTGCATCATCTCTTGCCATGAGTAGCTTCATGTAGCTTTGTCATGCATCATTCTTGGTTGAGCATCATGTCTTGTTCTTGTGTGGTGTGTTTACTATGTTGTGTGCTTCTTCTTGTTAGTTCCTGTTTCGTTGCGATCGTGAGGATTCGTTCGTCTACGCTTGGTTAAATCTTAGTGGCCGTCTTCTTCATGGACTCGTTCTTCTTCCTTGCGGGATTTCAGGCAAGATGACCGCTACCCTGGATCTCACTACTATCATTACTATGCTAGTTGCTTCGTTCTATCGCTATGCTAAGCTACCTATTACCTGTTTATCAAGCCATCCCAAATTGCCATGTCAGCCTCTAACCTTTTGCACCCTTCCTAGCAAACCGTTGTTTGGCTATGTTACTGCTTTGCTCAGCCCCTCTTATAACGTTGTTAGTTGCAGGTGAAGATGAAGTTTGTTCCTTATTGGAACTTGGAGATGTTGTTCCTTGTTGGAACATGTTTGCTTGTTGGGATATCACAATATATCTTATTTAATTAATGCATCTATATACTTGGTAAAGGGTGGAAGGCTCGGCCTTATGCCTGGTGTTTTGTTCCACTCTTGCCGCCCTAGTTTCCGTCATATCGGTATTATGTTCCCGGATTTTGCGTCCCTAACGCGGTCGGGTGATTTATGGGACCCCCTTGACAGTTCGCTTTGAATAAGACTCCTCCGGCAAGGCCCAATATTGGTTTTACCATTTGCCTCACCACCACCTACATTTCCTTGGGAGTAATTAACCCAAGGGTCATCTTTATTAGCCCCGGGCCAATGCTTGTCTAAGTGTTGGCCCGAACCAAAAACTGCTGGGGCCCCCTCGTGGAAACTTCGAGGTTTGGTTTTACTCATAGGATGTCTCATCGGTGTTGCCCTGAGCGAGATATGTGCAGCTCCTATCGGGATTGTCGGCGCATCAGGCGGCTTTGCTGGTCTTGTTTTATTCTTGTCGAAATGTCTTGTGGCAGGATTCGAGACTGGTGGGTCTTCTCGGGAGAAGGAATATCCTTCGTTGATCGCGAGAGCTTATCATGGGCTAAGTTAGGACACCCTGCGGTATAAACTTTCGAGAGCCGTGGCAGCGGTTATGTGGCAGATGGGAATTTGTTAATATCCGGTTGTAGTAAACTTGAAGCAAACTCTTCTAAAATACACCAACCGTGTGCGTAACCGTGAGTGTCTCTTTTGGGGTTGATCGAGAGGAGAACACGGTTTTCGGGTTATGTCGGCGTAAGTAGGAGTTTAGGATCACTTCTTGATCATTACTAGTTTCGACCGTTCCTTTGTTTCTCTTCTCGCTCTCATTTGCGTATATTAGCCACCATACATGCTTAGTCGCTGCTGCAACCTCACCACCTTACCCCTTCTTTACCCATTAAGCTTTGCTAGTCTTGATACCCATGGTAATGGGATTGCTGAGTCCTCGTGGCTCTGATTACTACACCACCAGTTGCAGGTACAGGTTTGCGATGATCTTGGCGTGAGGCGATGTTACTTGTTTTGGACTTCTTCTTACGCTTCTTCTTCAATCGGGGATAGGTTCCGGTCGGCGGCTGGGCTAGCGAGGTGGATGTCGTTTGAGCTTTGTTTATGTTTCATCCGTAGTCGGATATTGATCTTGTATATGTTGTTGATGTATTCTTGGGGCGTTTGTGCCTTATGTATGTATCCCCACTATTATGTAATGTTGTTGTAATGATATCCACCTTGCAAAAGCGTTTCAATATCGGGTCTATCCTTGGTGGGACCTTGAGTTCCTTTTGGATAGGTTTGCATATTAGGCGTGACAAGTTAATATCGAGCCTCGACCGACCCTAGGGCCCCTTGATTGATCGTGTAGTTTGGCGTTGTTGAGTCTAGAAGAAAACTGTTTTCGAGTCTAGTTATATCGGAGTAGAATTCTTTTTACTCCTCTGCCCTTAAATCGCTCTGGTGAGAAAGCTTGACGTAGGTGTTTTGAATTACTCCTCTTCCCGTTCAAAATTTTCTTTAGGATCACGCAGTTGGTTTTCCGATCGTTGTTCCTCAGCTCTTTTTATCCGGTGCATTTCTCGTCAAGTCGACTCGAGCCTCTTCTTCTTTCCCAAATTCAATCCTCAGTTGTCTTATTTTCCCACCCGCCCACCCTTTTTCCTTCTCGGAGTCGGAGTCCGTAATTGAGTATCCATCCTACTCGTGCGAAGTCTTTGCCTTCTTTCCTCAATGATTTCAACCGGTGTTTTCTCTTCAAGATATTCGTTGATTTCCCCTTTCAAGTTGCCTTTGTTTTCCCGCCCTCCCACCCTCGTCTTCCCGGAGCCCGAGTCTCTTTCGATCATCAATTCCATTCGTGTGGAGCCTCTTCAGTCTTCCCTCAATTATTTCAACCGGTGAATTCTCGTTTTGTACGACATTCTTCATCTCTTTTCTTCTCTGGTGGACTCAATTCAAGTTTTTCGGTGTTGATTATATTCTTTTCCTCGAAGTGTTTTTCCTGCTCGTTCTCCTCTTGCCAGTTATCCTTCCGGAGTGATGAAGACATCTCAGGAGACTCGTCTGTGTTTGAATTAGTTCGAGGTTGTCATCTCATTCAAATATTTCAATCGTTCCGGTGCATCATCTATCTCTTCAACAATCCTTTCCAACGGTGCTTTCCTTTAGTGGGCCCTAACCCACAGGTCTTTTCCCAGGATCTTAGCTGACTCTTCTAATTCCCCCGGAGTTTTTCGCAATTCTTTTCATTTGTGACGTAAGAATGGATCCCATCAGTCACATGCCTTTCCAAGATCGATTTCAAATTCTTTCATTGTTGGCTCAACCTCTTTGCTTTTCATTCTTCCGGAGTATCTCATTAATTTTGGAGGTGTTTCTCGTCATCATTTGAAGACCGAAGAAGAGTTCCTTCTAAATCTTGTTCATTCTCTCGAAGATTCGTGGTTCTAGCTTCATGCTATCCTCTTGAATTATTCCGTTTGTCAGAGATTCTTTTCATCCATCCGGAGTACTTCAGGTGTTGCTTTCGCTCTCGATCATCCGGAGGCCATCTTTTCGGAATATCTCTCCATTCTAAGTTTTTCAAATTCGTTCTCCAATTATTCCATATTCGTGCCCCTTCGTTCGTCTCAATATTCTTCCGGTGCTTCGTTCAAGTATTCTTCTGTCAGTTCGCGATCTCCTTGTTCTCTTGCATTTACTTCCCTCAAGTATCTTAGTGCTTCTCTAATTCTGCCCGGTGATTCATTCTTTTTCATCAGTCATTTTCGGATTCTTACGGTGGTTCATTCAAGATTCTTTTCTTTGATGATCATATTAATCCATTCGTTTTTTTTTTCAATCCTACCGGTGGTTCATGAAGACCTTCTCAAGTTTGCGATATGTCACTTCTCAATTCTTTTTCAAGAAGAATAAGTAGTTTGCAAAAATCCATTGTTTGTCATCAATTTAATTTGATGAAGGATAAGCATACAATAAATCTTATTCTTATTTCATCCAAGTGTTTAATCCCTTTCTTCGGAGTTTATTCTTGTTGAATAAATTCTAGTTCCAAGTGTTTTCATATTTTCTTTTCCGGAGTTCAAATTTTCCTCGGACATTTCATCAGAACCTCCATCTAAATCATCCCAGGGCTCATCTTATTATTTTTTCCTTCATTTTATCTCGTCATCCTTTTGTTACCGGAGTTCTTCATGGTGGTTCTTCATGATTTAATTCATTCTTCAAGTGTTCATCAAGATTCTTTTGGTGGAGTTCAAGTATCTTTTCTTCTCACGTCTCAAAGTGCAAATAATTCTTCATTTTCTTCTGAAGTGGAGTTTTGCATTTCTTTGTTCTTCTCAGATATTCAAACCCACTCAATCCTTCCTTATAAGTTCTTTTCATTCAAATTCTTTCAATTCTTCCGGAGGCATTGCGTTGTTTATCTCGTCAAGTGTCATTTCATCTTCTGAAGCTCATGTTCTATTGTTTCCTTGTTCAACCGGTGTGCTGCCTAAATCGTTTCAGTCTTATTCGTTTCTTTTCTCATTCTAACCACTCCGGTTAGAACGAGTTGTTTCAGAGTCTATCTTGATTCCGTGAGATTTGATTCCTGTCTTTCTCGTCGTTTCTTCTTCTTCTCTTGTGCTCTCGATTCTTTGCTTCTTCTCTTTGAGTTCTTGTTTCACCTCATCCCTTTTCCCTTCCGTCTCGGTCCTAAGATCTCGGGACGAGATCTCTTGTTAGTGGAGGAGTGTTATAGCGCCCGGATTGACGCTCAGTGTCCTTGATTATTCGCCGTCGTTTCCATGTCATGTGCTTGCGCGTTGCACTTTGCCATGTCATCATCTGCATTTCATATCATGTCATCATGTGCATTTCATTTTGCATACGTGTTCGTCTCATGCATCCGAGCATTTTCCCGTTGTCCGTTTTGCAATCCGGAACTCCTATGTCTCCGGTGCTCCCTTTTACCTCTTTTAGGTATGCGGGTGTTAAACTTTCTCGGAATGGTCCGAGGTTTGTCAAGCGGCCTTGGTATAGCACCGATGAACCGCTGTCAAGTTTGGTCATTTGAAGGTCGTTTGGTACTCCAACGGTTAACCGGATAACCGTAAAAGCCCCCTTCTCCTTGCAGCCCAACACCCTTCCAAAGTGGCCCAAAACCCAGCAAACTCCCCTCCATGCTCTCGGTTGTTCGATCACGGTCGCGTGGCCGAAAACCGCACCTCATTTGGACTCTCCTAGCTCCCTCTACCTATATATATGTGTCCCTCCCCGTTCAAATCGCAGACGAAACCCTAGAAATTCCCTCGCGCCGCCGGACGTTTCTTCCCCCGCGCCGGACGCGTCCGCCGCGGCGCCCAGCCAATAAGGCCGCCACATCGCCTCCGCCACCCTCTCTCTCCTCAGCCCGCCGCCCGGCCCGTGGGCCGAGGCCCGCCCGCCCGGGCGCATCTAAACGCGCCCGGCGCTTCGCCCGCCTCCCGCGCTGCAGCGCCGTCGTCCCCGCCCGAGGGCGCGCGCGCCTCCCGTGCTCGCTGGCGGACCTTGTCCGCCGCCCGCCGCCGGCCTCGCCTCGCTGCCGCCCTCGTCCACCGAGCCGCCCGCGCCCGGGCAAGCTCTCTCGCCGGCCTCGCTTCCGCCGCCGCCCTCCGCCGCGAGACGCGCTCGGCCGACCGCGCCCGGCGGATCCGGCGCCCCGCCAGCGCAGCCTTCCCGGTCGTCGTCCTCTTCTCCGGCCCCGCCTCGATCCGTGTGCCACGATCCGGATCTAGATCCGGTCAAACGAGGTTGACCCGTTTCCCACTAAGTCCCTGAGATTTGTCATTTTCATGCCTTTTTTATCATGCCAAAACTCTCTGCATATTGCTCCGTTTCGTGCGTATAATATGTCGAATTGTTCTCCTCGACGATTACATCATTTCATCTCATTGCATCATTCACATTTGAGCTCATCTTGATGCCCGAAATGTTGTTAGAAGAGGGCTATGTGATGTTAGTTTCAGATTCTTATCAGAACATGCACTTTTGTCATTTTTTCCATGATTGATGTGTGCACCTTATGAACTTGAGTCCTACATGTGTTTTGTAATATGCCATGCCATCCTTACAGGGGTGTATGCCATGTATTTTTGTGATCTCTGTGGTGACTAGCACAAGCATGCAAACTAGGCTTCATGATGTTGCTGATTTCAGCCCCTGTTCTGCTGATATGTTTATGCCATGTAAACTTGATGCTACCGATAGATCCATGCTTATTTTGAGATACTTCAGTAAGGATGTTTTGTACATATGGTTATTATCTATCCATCCATGCCCTTGTTTGAATTTATGGAGTGCCATAGCTTGAGTCAATCGAGCTCTACTTTTGCTATAAAATGTTTCCTGGCAGGTTGTTTACATGTTATTCAATTTTGCCAAGGTTGTTGTAGTTGATCCGTGTATGCTATGATGTTGTTCTTGCCATGTATATCTTCTATGCCACGTCTTATTACTGTTGGTTGCCTTGCCATGTCATGTATTGCTCTGTGGTGAGTGGTTCGAGCTCACCAACATGCCTACTTGTTATTTGTTTATGCCATGCTCCAGTTTTGCACTAAGTCTGAATCTGTTTATGTTTTTTCTATGTTCACATGCCTGCAATTGTATTTTCTGATCCCTATTGGCTCATGGTCAGTAAAGGACTTTTGTTCTATGCATTTATTAGTTTCATGACATGCCTTTGTTTGCATTGATAAGTTCCTGTAACATGTTTGATAGCTCTAAACATTGCAACCCGATGTTATTTACGCTAAAATGCAAAGCTGTTATTATTTGCAATCTTGCCATGTGTGTTTGAGCATGTTCTAGTGATTTCGGAGATAGTTCAGTGTTCATATTTTGTCATGCTTTACCTGTACATCATGCCCATGCCTTTTGTTATCACGTTGAGATGCTGTAGCATAGTGTTTTGATGCTTGCAATATGCCTAGTTGCTGTTTTGGACAGATTGTTGTTATGCCTTGTTTCATGTGTATGTGTTGCACCGTTGCTCCGTTTTGCGTGTGCTCTATATGAAACTTGCTTGATTTTGCATGTAGTTTCATATTATCATGTTGCATCCTTGTTTTGAGGTGTTTGCTTGATGTTTGTATGCATTTTGCATCAATGCCATGTTTAACTTGTTTTGCTCATATCTTCTAGGCCGTAGCTCCGAATTTAATGAACTTTATATGTAACTTGACTAGAATTTCGTGTAGATCATCGTGGTGCATCTTAAATTGCTGTTTAACAACTTGAACATAAGGTTTATTCAGATCTGGACCAATTTCGAAATTTGCACATGAGGACTTACCGGAATTGTTATATGTTGTTTCCGGCCTCATTTAAACTTGCTTTGATGTGTTGCTCTTGTTTGCATCATCTCTTGCCATGAGTAGCTTCATGTAGCTTTGTCATGCATCATCCTTGGTTGAGCATCATGTCTTGTTCTTGTGTGGTGTGTTTACTATGTTGTGTGCTTCTTCTTGTTAGTTCCTGTTTCGTTGCGATCGTGAGGATTCATTCGTCTACACTTGGTTCATCTTCGTGGCTTCATCTTCTTCATGGACTCGTTCTCCTTCCTTGCGGGATTTCAGGCAAGATGACCGCTACCCTGGATCCCACTACTATCATTGCTATTCTAGTTGCTTCGTTCTATCGCTATGCTGCGCTACCTATTACCTATTTATCAACCCATCCCAAATTGCCATGTCAGTCTCTAACCTTTTGCACCCTTCCTAGCAAACCGTTGTTTGGCTATGTTACCGCTTTGCTCAACCCCTCTTATAGCGTTGTTAGTTGCAGGTGAAGATGAAGTTTGTTCCTTATTGGAACATGGAGATGTTGTTCCTTGTTGGAACATGTTTACTTGTTGGGATATCACAATATATCTTATTTAATTAATGCATCTATATACTTGATAAAGGGTGGAAGGCTCGGCCTTATGCCTGTGTTTTGTTCCTCTTGCCGCCCTAGTTTCCGTCATATCGGTATTATGTTCCCGGATTTTGCGTCCCTAAGCAGTCGGGTGATTTATGGGACCCCCTTGACAGTTCGCTTTGAATAAGACTCCTCCAGCAAGGCCCAACATTGGTTTTACCATTTGTCTCACCACCACCTACCTTTCCTTGGGAGTAATTAACCCAAGGGTCATCTTTATTAGCCCCGGGCCAATGCTTGTCTAAGTGTTGGCCCGAACCAATAACTGCTGGGCCCCTCGTGGAAACTTCGAGGTTTGGTTTTACTCGTAGGATGTCTCATCCGGTGTTGCCACGAGCGAGATATGTGCAGCTCCTATCGGGATTGTCGGCGCATCAGGCGGCTTTGCTGGTCTTGTTTTATTGCTGTCGAAATGTCTTGTGGCGGGATTCGAGACTGATCGGGTCTTCCGGGAGAAGAATATCCTTCGTTGATCGCGAGAGCTTATCATGGGCTAAGTTGGGACACCCTGCGGGGTATAAACTTTCGAGAGCCGTGCCATGGTTATGTGGCAGATGGGAATTTGTTAATATCCGGTTGTAGTAAACTTGAAGCAAACTCTTCTAAAATACACCAACCGTATGCGTAACCGTGAGTGTCTCTTTTGGGGTTGATCGAGAGGAGAACACAGTTTACGGGTTATGTCGGCGTAAGTAGGAGTTCAGGATCACTTCTTGATCATTACTAGTTGACGACCGTTCCTTTGTTTCTCTTCTCGCTCTCATTTGCGTATATTAGCCACCATACATGCTTAGTCGCTGCTGCAACCTCACCACCTTACCCTTCTTTACCCATTAAGCTTTGCTAGTCTTGATACCCATGGTAATGGGATTCTTTGAGTCCTCGTGGCTCTGATTACTACACCACCGATTGCGGTACAGGTTTGCGATGATCTTGGCGTGAGGCGATGTTACTTGTTTTGGATTTCTTCTTACGCTTCTTCTTGATCGGGGATAGGTTCTGGGTCGGCAGCCTGGGCTAGCAGGGTGGATGTCGTTTGAGCTTCTGTTTATGTTTCATCCGTAGTCGGATATTGATCTTGTATATGTTGTTGATGTATTCTTGGGGCGTTTGTGCCTTATGTATGTATCCCCACTATTATGTAATGTTGCTGTAATGATATCCACCTTGCAAAAGCGTTTCAATATGCGGGTCTATCCTTGGTGGGACCTTCGAGTTCCTTTTGGATAGGGTCGCATATTGGGCGTGACATATTACCACCTTTTATGACAAGATGTCGTGGGAAATTTCACCACCTCTTGAGAACTCTTAATACAAGTGATACTTCTCACCATCATCATTCCTTCTTGGTCCCCGTGTTATTTATAACCGGAATGCCGACAAATGAACTATGATGTGTGAATTCAAAACTTCTAGTAACCCTATTGCTTGGAAGTTACGGTCGATAGTTTCATTCTAAGTCTTTTGGTTATTAAATCAGCATTCTAACATTGATCGTACTACTTGGCCCATATCCCGGGTGCACCTTTCAACCAATGAGAAATGGTGTATGGTTTCCTTGAGCATACATCATTATACCATTTGATCTGATAAATGTTATCTCCTTGTTCACATAATTGTGGAAATCCATCTTTTGAAAATCTTGATGAATTGTCGCTGAGTTCATTGGCCACCTCCTCATCCTCTTGTTGGTTTATTGATGAACTCTTGTTTTGGAACTCGCTTCCATAGTTCATTTCCTCGAGAATCTTACAATGTCATCTCGTCAATGTGTGTTACACCTTTTCTTCTCAGGCACCCTGAGTCTGAGGTATCCTAACACCGACCAGGTCTGAATCTCGGTCAGATATGATGGTTGGAATATATTTCCAAGGGTAATAACAATGTTCTTTTATGACCTGGTAAGGTGATGTCATGCCCAGCACACCTGGTCAGAGGCCCTATTGTTATAATTTCCTTTCTAACAAGGTTAACCATATTTCCATGAGGAAATTGAATGCCTTGTTTAATAAGTTATCCTGATGGATTCTTTGTGTATACAAAGCCTGACCTTTGCTTGAAGACCATGTCAATGCTATCTCGAAGCATGTCTGTGGTACTATGATTTTCAATAAGAACATTTGAAGCACAATGCTAAAAATTCTTTATCAATTATCCAAACACCGTTGTATGGGTAATGTCATGAAATTTCTCTCCCCTTTCTTAAAGGGTTTTCTACGTTATATCATGTCGTGGATATCATTCTCTGCTTGTCCTTGGGAAGGATATCCCCCCCCCCCCCCGAAATTGGTGTTTAAACACATTTACATTTCCATTGTTCTGTTTAATCTAATAATCACATTTTCCTTTCCATGGTCTTATTTAACTTTTCGTGTGACCTATATGACCTAAGCAGTAATATTTTTTGCTTATGCAAACACCTCGGTGTACAACTCTGTCAGTAAGACCATGTTACTATTGTTCATGACATTCCGGTAACCACCGATGGACGAGAACTTTGCCTATTGGTCCGCCTCGTTCAACGAGCAGGAAAATGGTTCTCTTCGTCCCTCGCCCTTGGTACCGACGTTGTTGC
This sequence comes from Aegilops longissima, assembly GCA_021605205.1. Taxonomy (NCBI): domain Eukaryota; kingdom Viridiplantae; phylum Streptophyta; class Magnoliopsida; order Poales; family Poaceae; genus Aegilops; species Aegilops longissima. The sequence goes on from JAHIAM010003797.1 coordinate 39,570, forward strand.
CGACATAATTGACAGGTTACCCTCTAACATGCCTTGCTATCATGACCATGCAAGATGTCACCACTCCTCCTATTTTTTCCCACATGGTGGGCCCATAACCCACAGTTCCACAGGATCGAAACCTGACTCACCTGTACACCACCTGTTCCCAAGGTTGTTCATCGCGCTTGACTTTGTATGTAATTCACGGAACACCTGTCTAGTGATCTATTCTGGCATGAGACGCAATATCTATTCTCGTTGCCCTGAAACCCTTTCACCTTCTGATTAGGCATCGAACGATTGCCTATCCGTTTGAAACTTTTCATGGTACCTTCTTACTTTGCTCTTGATAATTTCTTAAGTTTCAATTCGAGAGTTAATTTTCGCCACCTTCTCTAATGATATCTACCGGATAAGCAACCGTGTAGAGTTCCGTTCTTTCGAGTTACCCCTAATCATTTTGCGTAAGTACGATGGAGTTTCCGAAGAAAGGTTGCCAACTTCATCATGATGACATGAAGCAGAGAAATGGAGACATCAACGTAATGGATCGATCTCTTCGAGAAGAGCAACCAATGACCGAGAAGAATTGTTAGAATTTCGTAACCTATTCTTCCCCATTACTTCCCTCTTAAATCTCGGGACGAGATTTCTTGTAGTAGAGGAGAATTGTGACGCCCGGATAATTAGGCTACAGTAATCCCACGTTAACGATGCAACGTCACCCCGGTTACTGTTGTTAATCTCGCGTAGTTCAAAACCGATTCAAATTCAAATTTGAAATTTATGGCAAACGTCAAAACTTTTCAAACATTAAAGTAAAATGTTCGGAGTGTGCCAATTAATGCCTAGATATTTATGGTGAAGGAACCACGTTTTTACATGATGTCTAAATAATTTAAAATGAATTCAAACAATAGAGAAAATAAAGAAAAAGGAAAAGAATAAAAATAGAAAACAAAACTACAAAAAAAGAAGATAAACACCCCTGCCCCCACTCTCTCCATAACCCCCCGAAACCCTAGCCATTTTCCCCCGCGCCCCACTCGCCCCCACTCCCCCTCGTCATTTGGATCTGGATGGGATCGATCCCTCGCCTCCCCTCGACCCAGCACCCAGCCTTGCGCCCGCTGCTTTCGTCGCCGGAGCTCCCTCGCCGGACTGCCTCCTCCACCTCACCGATCTGCCTCCCTCCTACGCACGTCATCGCCGTCGTCCTCCCCAAGCCCCTTGCCCGTTCCTCTGGGCCTCGGTGAGGCCCCGGCCTCTTCCTCCCCCGTCCCGTCTTGGTGTCGCCGCTCTCTGCCTTGCCTTCTAACGGCCGTGCCCACCGCGTCGTGGCTGCGCCTGTCACGCCCAAGATGCGACCCTATCCTAAAGGAACTCGATGGTCCCACCAAGGATAGAAGCGCATCTTGAAGACGCTTTTGCAAGGTGGATATCATTACATCAACATTACATAATAGTGGGGATACATACATAAGGCACGAATGCCACAAGAATACATCAATACAACATACAAGATCAACATCCGACTACGGATGAATCATAAACAGAAACTCAAACAATATCCACCCTGCTAGCCCAGGCTGCCGACCTGGAACCTATCCCCTGATCGAAGAAGCAGAAGAAGAACTCAAGCATAAGCAAGCCTCGCTCTCGCGTCATGATCATCGCATAACCTGTACACTGCAACTGGTGGTGTAGTAATGTGAGCCACGAGGACTCGGCAATCCCATTACCATGGGTATCAAGACTAGCAAAGCTTAAGTAGGAAAGGAAGGGATAAAGTGATGAGGTTGCAGCAGCGGCTAAGCATATATGGTGGCTAACATACGCGCAAAGGAGGCGAGAAGAGAAACAAAGGCGATCGTCAACTAGTAATGATCAAGAAGTGATCACGAACCCCTACTTACATCGAGACATAACCCGAAACCGTGTTCTCCTCTCGATCAACCCGAAAAGAGACACTCACGGTTCGCTACAGTTGGTGTATTTTAGAAGAGTTTACTTCAAGTCTACTACAACGGATATTAACAAATTCCCATCTGCCACATAACGCGAGCACGGCTCTCGAAAGTTTATACCTGCGGGGTGTCCCAACAACCCATGATAAGCTCTCGCGATCAGCGAAGGATATTCCTTCTCCCGGGAAGACCGATCGGTCTCGGAATCCGGCTACAAGACATTCGACAGCAATAAAACAAGACCAGCAAAGCCGCCCGATCGCCGACAATCCCGATAGGAGCTGCACATATCTCGTTCTCGAGGGCAACACGGATGAGACTAGCTACGAGTAAAACCAATCCTCGGGTTGCCTCAAGGTGGCCCTTGATCAGTTCGGTTCAGTCCAGCACTTAGAAAGCAACGGCCGGGGGCTAAAATAAAGATGACCCTTGGGTTGGCCGACCCAAGGGAAAGGTGTAGGTGGTGGTGAGGCAAATGGTAAAACCAAGGTTGGGCCTTCTTTGGAGAGTCTTATTAAAGCGAACTGTCAAGGGGTCCCATAAATCACCCGACCGCGTTAGGGCGCAAAATCCGGGAACATAATACCGATATGGCGGAAACTAGGGCGGCAAGAGTGGAACAAATTATAGGCATAAGGCGGCGTTCTACCCTTTACCAAGTATATAGATGCATTAATTAAATAAGATATATTGTGATATCCCAACAAGTAAACATGTTCCAACAAGGAACAACATCTCCATGTTCAACAAGGAACAACCTTCATCTTCTGCAACTAACAACGCTATAAGAGGGGCTGGCGAAAGCGGTAACATAGCCAAACAAGGGTTTGCTAGGAAGGGTGACAAAGGTTAGAGGCTGACATGGCAATTTGGGATGGCTTGATAAGCAGGTAATAGGTAGCGCAGCATAGCGATAGAAACGAAGCAACTAGCATAGCAATGATAGTAGTGAGATCGAGGTAGCGGTCATCTTGCCTGAAATCCCGCAAGGAAGAAGAGCGAGTCCATGAAGAAGGCGAGCGGAAGTAGTCGAGCGAATCCTCACAATCGCAACATTACGGAACGAGAAGCAACACGGGAAAGAAACAAACAACATGATAAATGCACAAGCATAAACATGGCATGATGCACAATCAATTATGATGCATGTCCGGTTTAATGAGGCATGGCATGGCAATATGCAACAAACAATACTACCAATTAAGTGAGCTCAATATGCAATGGATTGCATATTGACAAAACACCACATTGACATATTTAGTTTAATCTCGTTTAGGCACACAACAATATTAAATGTTGTTAAACATGGCAAGAGGTGAAGCAAAAGTAAACTAACTATTTAGGCAAGTTTAAATGAGGCCGGAAACATCAAACAACAATTCCGGAAAATCCTCATGTGCAATATTTTAGATTCGGTACTGTTCTGCCCTAAACCACATTTTATTGTTGTTAAACAGGAAAATAAAGTGCACCATGTTAAACTAGGCATTTTCCACCCCATTTACATATAAAGAACATTTAATTCGAGTTATGGTTATTTAGTTATGAAATAAGTCATTTTAACATGGCATATTAGCGAATTTAAATAAACAGCAAGTTAAACATTTTAACATGGGATGCAAATGACATATTATGAAACTAGAAGAAATTCTAAGCATTTTACATATATAAATTTTTTACATATGATGCACAGATCATGAGTTATGATATGCATGAAGTGCAAGGGTTTACGCAAATCTGTTAAATCCTTTGGATAATGGTTAAAATCGCTGGCAGGAAAAAAAACACGCATCGGGCGAATCTGCACTGGCCCAAAGTGCAGAGGAGAGGGAGGTCTGCTCACCACAGGCCAAGGCCCGATCGGAGGTGAGGCCATTGGGGGGTTGAGGAGGCCTTGGCTGGGCCTCATGATCGGCCAGGAGGCCTAGCGTGGGGCACTCGTCCTCCTGTTGGCTGGACAAGTCAGCGAGGCGGTGCTGGTCGTCTCGTTCATAGCAGAGAAAGCGGAAGCAGGCGGCGAGGCGAGGCGGCGCAGGCGCCGGTGAGCAGGAGGCGCCCGGCCAGCGGGGCGGGAGCCTGCCGGTGGGACCCGGCCGTGAAGCAGGCAAAAGCGGCGGAGGCCGGCGGATCTAACAGCGGCAGCGGTGGAGCTCGGGGCGGCCATGGCGGCAGCGTCTGGTTGAGAGAGAGAGATGTGAGAGGAGGAAGAAGCGGGAAGGAGGAGGAAAGGCGGGGAGGAGGCCGATCACAGGGTTGCCGCGGCGAGAGGACTTAGCGAGGCAGCGGGTGACACGGCAGCTTGAGGTGAAAACGAGCGGGGCGAGGCCGGGCTTGGGGCCTTGGAGAAGGCGCGCGTGAGAACTCGAGCGGCGGCTTGGCGTTCGAGTTGGAAGCGAGGAAGCGAGGCGGGGCGAGGACTTGGCGGCGAGGAGGAGGCTGGGCGTGGGCTCGGCTGGAGTCAAGGAGGAAGGATCCAGTGGCGGCTCCTCGAGAATCGAAGCAGCGAGAAGCACGACAGCGATGTCTTGGGACGAAGGGCCCGATCGAGGAAAGAGACGGACGAGAAGGAGCTCGGGCTCTGGCACAGTGGATGAGGTCGGCCGGGCTAGGTCGCCGGGCGCGCGGGAGCGAGGCCTTGAGGCAGGCGGGCGAAGCGAGGAGGCGGCTTGGTGGTGGAGCTGCTGGTCTTGGCGAGTTCAGGCGGCGCATGGAGCAGCTCGACGGTGGCGCTTCGGGATGAGCGAGGATCGACCCTGGCTCTCTTGCGGGTGTCCTGGTAGGAGGGATGGATCGATGGAATCGGTGGGTTGGGGTTGGCCCGATTTGGAAAGCGAGGAGGAAAGTGGCGGCCGGTTGGTGATTTGGATCGGGAGGGATCCCAAGGAGGAGGAGCAGGGTGGAGGTTTTTCTTGGCGGGGAGGAAATGATTGAAGGACTGCCTAGTCTAGGGTTTGGACTGATTTATATATACATCTGGTGGATTAGGCTAGGGGTATTTAGTCCCTCCGATCGAAATCAAGCGACCGAGAATAAAATAGGTTAGGAGTCCAATAAACAAAGCGGAGATGTTTTGTAGGCGTTTGGGGATGATCCGGACACAGCAGTAATGACTGCCGGGTCGGGTTCGGGGAGTTTCGGACACAGCCTTGACGGGTTTGGCAAAATGCCATGGAGACAAAAGGTTTTGATGAGCTCGAAAAGAGAGAGAGAGAGCGGTCGGTTGATCGAGAGGGTCAAGCGAGGGACAAGCGGTCGACAACGAACCCGAAGCCAAAGGGAGAAAGCGACAACTACTAACGACTCTGAGTTTTAAGAAAATATGCAAATGCAATGCACATGATGCGATGAGATGAAATGCATGGCAAGAACAAAATGCAAAAGATAAAATGATGAATACAGCGAACAAAACAAAATGCAAAACAAAAAAAACAAAAACCCAACCACGGAGGAAATAAAATAACACATCTCCGGAAAAGGCAAGAGTTGGAGTTCGAATATGGAAAGTTGTATCCGGTGTTACAACACTCCACCACTACGAGAGGATCTCGTCCGAGATCTAGGATGGCACGGAGGAAAGGAAGAGGAAGAAAAGCGGTAAAACTAAGTTGCTTCTTTGTGAGCAGGTGAAACCACGAACCTTGAGAGGTTGAGCAATTTAAAAGAAAAGTACAACAGAGATGAGCGAGATTGCAAACAATCCGGTAGAAAAGAGGAACAAGGAGTATTACGAGAACTTGATGGTTGAAAGACATGGAAATAAGAGCTTCATGAACGAAAAGAATATGACCACCTCGGTATAATGAGATAGCGAAGGAACAACAATGACAGAATCTGGACAGTACTCCGATAGAAAAGAGAAGAAAACTTGATGAGATGAAAACATATTGAAGAGATGATACAACACTCCGGTTAAATGGATAAGCAAGAAAAGAACACGATCCTCACAATCGAGATGATGAGTGAAGAGAGCAACATCACCATGCCTCCGGAAGAAAGAATAGAAAATAGATCATTGAAATAGAAGAATGGAGAAAAAAATGCCAACTTCTGCCACAAATGATCTTGAAAAGCATCCTTACAAAGAAGAATTGAACGGAGTTGTTGGAAAACCAACAACGAAAGGATAAGCTTGTAGTGGGCTTATGGAAAAGACCTCAAAATTATGAGGTGAGCTTACGCCTGCGGAAACAAATGATTGGATTTATATCAACAAGGAGACGAGAAACTTATTACACCGGGAGGACAAATGAAAAACTTGGGTCATTTATAGGCACCATAAATAGCAACAATCCTTAGGGAAAGCTTTAGGTGAAATATAACCCAAGATAACTCCAATGAAGAGATTGATGGATTTAAATACCTCATTCTTGACAACATGTGAATCATGAAGCATGAAGGAAATTATCAAGAATGACATAACACCATCTCAAAAGATAAGATAGAGAATTGTACTTGAATGCAAGATGAAGAATGCTTGAACTCCTCAAAACAAAACATGAGTTGAACACCATGTTTATTTTAGAGTATAGCTTGACGGATCTTAAATCCGAGAGAAAAATCTTGAAGAACAATTTAAGAATGAAAAGAATCCTTGATGAACCACCATGTAGAGCTTGCATGAAGAACTCCGGTAATAAAAGGATGATAAAAAGAAAGAGAAGTTGACAACACAAGGTGAAGCCTTGCAATGATTTAGATGGAGCTTCGCGATTATATAACCGAGAGAACTTGAAACTCCGGAAAGAAAAGATGGACATCTTAGAACCGATAATTTAGTCCTCATGAACAAACTCTGATGGAAAGGATTAATCACTTGGATGAAACAAGAACAAGAATTATGTTATCGTATCCTTCACCAATTTAAGTTGATGACAAGCAGCGGTTTGGCATACTACTTATTCTCATAGAAAGGATTAAAGAGATATGGCGCAAACTTGTGAAGGTCTTCAAGGAACCACGGTGGAATTTGGAAACAACGAATGAATTAATATGATAGCGAAGGAAGTGAAATCTTGAGCGAACCACCGTAATAACGAGAAACAATTCAAGAAAAGAGAGCGAATCGCGGGAAGAATTGAGAATGAGCGTAGCAAAGGCACAATTCACGGGAAGAATTTGAAAAGCAGCGTTGATACTTGAGGAAATTAGATACAAAGAATGAAGAGATCATGAACTGATTAGAGGATATTTGAGCGATGCACCATTAAGATTTGGAGAGCGATAGCTACACGCTGAAATTAAAATTATGACATGATGGCATTGGAGGAAAGAAATGGAAATAACTCATGAAATGCTCCGGATGGTAAGAAAATAAATCTCACGATCAAAAATATTATGAGGATAGCATGAGGCTAGAACCATGAATCTTCAAGAGAATGGACCAAGATTTAGGAGAAATCCTTCTTCTGTCTTCAAATGCTGAGAATGACGAGGAGAAACACCACCAAATTGTTGAGAAACTCCGGAAGGATTAAAAGAGGAAAGGTTGAGCCAAAGATGAAAAGAGTTTGAAAGATCTTGGAGAAAGACATATGACTGATGATAATCCATTCTTACGTCAAACTTGGAAAAGAATTTGGGATAGCTCCGAACTTGGAAAAGAATTTGGGACATCTCCGGAAAAGGCAAGAGTTGGAGTTCCGAATATGGAAAGTTGTATCCGGGGTGTTACAGCGCCCCCCTACCCCGCCGCATGTGCGCGCCCGGCACCAATGCGTCGCTGCGCCCGGACCTCGCTTCGCTCACGCCGCTCGCGCCGCCCGCAGCCCCCTCCCCGCTCGCGTGCTCCGCGCGCCCGCCGTGAGCAGCGTGCCGCAGCCCTGCGCCTCTGCTCGCGTCGTCCGCCCGCGCGTTTTCCCTACTCGACATCCCTTGCCCGCGAGCTCCGTTGCGCTGGCGCATGCCCGTCGCTTCGCCCGCATTCCCTGCGCTTCGCCTCGCCGCATAGCGCATGGCGCCTTGGCGAGTGCCATCTGCCCCGACTCCCCTTGTTCCGCTCTGCCGCGGCCTCCCGTTGCCGCACACCACCCGATTACCGCTGCTGCGCGCTCCCCACGCTTGAGCTCGCGCCTTCCACAGCCAGCGCCGTAGGCCAGCCTCCCCTTGCTCTAAGCGCCGCGCGGATCTAACGCCCACAGGCGTCTTTGTGGCGCCCGTCGCCTTTTGCCCGCACACCGTGCACTCGGCAGGGTTAAGGCCATGGGCCTATGACAAAGCCCAGCCCCGGGCCCCAGAGCGTTTACAAAAAAATAAAAATAAATAATAATAACAATAATATTTAATTAATTAAATAAATAAAAATTAATTAACTTAATTAATTTTGATTAATTAAACTAATCAAATAACTAAACTAATTAAGCTGTTAGGTAATTAATTAGTCGATCGATGACAATGGGGCCCACCTAATTAATCTGATTAGGTTAATTAATATGTTTAATTAAAATGTGTCAGCGACCGGTGGGACCCTTTGGTTAGGTTGACCGATCAACCTATTGACTGCGACATCGACATGACATCATCTTGATGTCATAAATCCAATTTTGAATTAAATTAAATAATTAATTAAATTCCAGAAATTAATAAATTCTTTTGAAAATCATATCTTTTAATCCGTAACTCGGATGGAAATACTTTCTACATGAAAGTTGCTCAGAACGACGAGACGAATCCGGATAAGCAGCCCGTTCGCCCGCCACACATCCCTAACATATCGAACTCGCAACTTTCCCCCTCCGGTTCATCTGTCCAAAAATGCGGAACACCGGGAATACTTTCCCGGATGTTCCCCCCCTTCGCCGGTATCACCTACTACCGTGATTGGGCACGCCTATCATCACGCTTTGCTTTGTCATGCAGCGTTATGCATCTGTTTGCATTGTATTCATTGTTTCTTCCCCTCTTCTCTCGCTGAACAGAGGCCAAGCGCGGCGATACCCGACGACTACGGTGTTGGCGACCCCTCCTTCTCGGTGACCTTCGAGGCAAGCCCCCCCTTATGATCACGGATATCGCCTATTCTTATCTATCTGCTTGCACTAGAGTAGTGTAGTATGTTCTTGCTTTAGTTAATCCTATCTTGATGCATAGCTTTGTCCTTGCTACTCTTGTTGTTACCTTTACGCAATCCTACATGCTTAGTATAGGATGCTAGTATTCCATCTGTGGCCCTACATTCTTGTCAAATGCGCCTTGCTATACTATCCGTGATCACCGGGAGGTGATCACGGGTATATCTTATATACTTTACATGATACCTATGGTGGTGAAGTCGGGTCGGCTCGTAGGAGTACCATGAGTGGATCTTTAATGGCGGAAGCGACAGGGCAGGTTGAGACCGCCTTGGTGAGAGGTGGGCTGGCCTGGTCGGTGTTCGCGGTTACATCATTAACACGCTTAACGAGGTCTTGGTATTTGATCGAGTCGGCCATTTGGTCTATACGCACTAACTAACTCGTGGGAAGATATGGGCACTTTCGGCGTCGTGGTATCGGCGAAGCCTTCGTGACGTCGGCGGCGGCGGCGCCGATTGGAGCGTAAGCCTGCTCTTGTATTGAGGGGGCTAGTTACGCTTCCGACCACCGCATAGCGTGCGGTGTGCTAAGGCGATGGGCCCGGACCCTGTGCGCTTAGGTTTGAACCGGCGTCTTGACCTCTCTGTTGGCCTAGGTGGGGCTGCAGCGTGTTGATCTTCCGAGGCGGGCATGACCGAGGAAAGTGTGTCGGGCAAATGGGATCGGCGTGTTGGGTTATGTGGTGCACCCCTACAGGGAAGTTTATCTATTCGAATAGCCATGATCTTCGGTAACAGGACGACTTGGAGTTGTACCTTGACCTTATGACAACTAGAACCGGATACTTAATAAAACACACCATTCTAAGTGCTAGATATAACCCGGTGATCGCTCTCTAACAGGGCAACAAGGAGGGGAACGCCGGGTAGGATTATGCTATACGATGCTACTTGGTGAACTTACCATCTACTCTCTTCTACATCTTTGCAAGATGGAGGTGGCGAGCGTAGTCTTGACGGATTAGCTATCCCCTCTTATTACGGCATTCTGCGATTCAGTCCACCGATATGGCCCTTTACTCATATACCCATGCATATGTAGTGTAGCTCCTTTCTTGCGAGTACCTTGGATGAGTACTCACGGTTGCTTTTCTCCTCCTTTCCCCTTTCCCTTCTACGGTTGTAGCAACTTTGATGCGAACCCGAAGCGGGCGCCACCGTCGGCGGCGACTCCTACTACACGGAGGTGCCTACTACTACGTGCAGCCCGGCGGCGACCAAGAGTAGTTAGGAGGATCCCGAGGCGGGAGGCACATGCCTCTTCGTCTGTATCCCGGTTTGTGTTAGCCTTCTTAAAGGCAAACATGTTTAACTTATGTACGTACTCAGATATTGATGCTTCCGCTGAATCGTCCATGATCGAGCACTTGTTTTCGAGCCCTCGAGGCCCTTGGCTTGTATTATGATGCTTGTTGACTTATTTTTATTTTAGACTTGTGATATCTTCCCGTGAGTCCCTGATCTTGATCGTACACGTTTGTGTGTATGATTAGTGAATGATTGAATCGGGGGCGTCACACCTGGCGTAGCCCTCCCTCTCTCCAACACCTCCTCCTCCTCCGTAGTGCTGGGCGAAGCCCTACCGGAGAACCACGAGCTCCACCACCACCCATTTGTCATGTTGCGGGTTCTCCTCAACTTCTCCTCCCCTGCTACCTCTTGAGCCTTGTGTTGGTTTTCCTTGAAGAGGAAAGGGTGATGCAGCAAACTAGCGTAAGTATTTCCCTCAGTTTTTGAGAACCAAGGTATCAATCCGGTAGGAGGCTACTGTGAGTCCCTCGCTTTTGCATAATACAAATAAATCCTCGCAACCAACGCGATAAGGGGTTGTCAATCCCTTCACGGTCACTTACGAGTGAGATCGATAGATATGATAGGATAATATTTTTGGTATTTTTATGATAAAGATGCAAAGTAAAATAAAAGCAAAGTAAAAGCAAAGGAAATAACTAAGTGTTGGAAGACTAATATGATGAAGATAGACCAGGGGACCATAGGTTTCACTAGTGGCTTCTCTCAAGAGCATAAGTATTTTATGGTGGGTGAGCGAAATCTTTGTTGAGCAATTGACAAAATTGAGCATAGTTATGAGAATATCTAGGTATGATCATGTATATAGGCATCACGTCCGAGACAAGTAGACCGACTCTGCTGCATCTACTACTATTACTCCACTCATCGACCGCTATCCAGCATGCATCTAGAGTATTAAGTTCATGAAAACAGAGTAACGCCTTAAGCAAGATGACATGATGTAGAGGATAAATTCATGCAATATGATAAAAACTCCATCTTGTTATCCTCGATGGCAACAATACAATCACGTGCCTTGCTGCCCCTACCGTCCTTTGGGAAAGGACACGCAAGATTGAACCCAAAGCTAAGCACTTCTCCCATTGCAAGAAAGATCAATCTAGTAGGCCAAACCAAACTGATAATTGAAGAGACTTGCAAAGATAACCAATCATACATAAAAGAATTCAGAGAAGATTCAAATATTGTTCATAGATAATCTTGATCATAAACCCACAATTCATCAATCTCAACAAACACACCGCAAAAAGAAGATTACATCGAATAGATCTCCACGAGAGAGGGAGAACATTGTATTGAGATCCAAAAGAGAGAAGAAGCCATCTAGCTACTAACTATGGACCCGAAGGTCGAGGTAAACTACTCACACTTCATCGGAGGCTATGGTGTTGATGTAGAAGCCCTCCGTGATGGATGCCCCCTCGTGAACTCCTAACAGTCCCCAAGATGGGATCTCGTGGGTGCAGAAAGTTGCGGCGGTGGAATTAGGTTTTGGCTCCGTGTCGATCGTTTGAAGTGCGTGAGGTACATATAGGTGGAAGAATGCGTCGGTGGAGCAACAGGAGGCCCACGAGGGTGGAGGGCGCGCCCTGGGGGGTGGGCACGCCCCCTACCTCGTGGCTTCCTCTTTCGTTTCTTGACGTAGGGTCCAAGTCTCCCGCATCATAATCTTCCCAAAAATCACGTTTCCGAAGGTTTCATTCCATTTGGACTCCGTTTGATATTTATTTTTTACGAAACTCTGAAATAGGCAAAAAAACAGCAATTCTGGGTTGGGCCTCCAGTTAATATGTTAGTCCGAAAATTAATATAAAAGTGAATAATAAAGCCCAATAATGTCCAAAATAGTATATAATATAGCATGGAGCAATAAAAAATTATAGATACGTTGGAGACGTATCACCCCCCTTGCTGGACCAAGAAGGAGGAGACGTCCCCGGGCTGTACGTGTGTTGAACGCGGAGGCGCCGTCCGTTCGGTGCTTGGATCCGATCTTCCGCAATTTGAATCGCCGCGAGTACAACTCTATCAACTGCGGTTTTGTAACGCTTCTACTTAGCGATCTTCAAGGGTATGAAGATGCACTCCCTCTCTCTCGTTGCTAGTATCGCCTAGATTGATCTTGGTGGCACGTAGGAAAATTTTGAATTATTACTACATTCCCCAACATAAATAGACTAGTCAGTAACAAGATTGAACTAGGTATGAAGATACCGACGATCGAATCTCGGGCAAGTAACATACCGATGGACAAGGGGAATTACGTATGATGTCATAACGGTTCAACCGATAAAGATCTTCGTAGAATATCTAGAAGACAATATCGACATCTAGGTTCTGCTATTGGTTATTGACCAGAGAGGTATCTCGGTCATGTCTACATAGTTCTCGAACACGTAGGGTTCGCACGCTTAACGTTCGATGTTGATATAATATTATATGAGTTATGTGATTTGGTGACCGAATGTTGTTCGGAGTCCCGGATGAGATCACGGACATGACGAGGAGTCTCGAAATGGTCGAGAGTATAGATTGATATATAGGACGATGGTATTCGTACACCGAAAGTGTTTGAAGTGCGGGTACTTATCGGGTCACGGAAGGGTTCTGGCACCCGGCAAAAGATATGGGCCTTATGGGTCAAGAGGGGAAACACACCAGCCGCAAGGGGCTGGTGCACCCCCCATATGGGTCGGCCTAGGAGGAGAAGGAAAGAGGGGAAGAGAAAGGGAAGAGTGGAATAGGATTCCCCCTTCCTTCCTTCTCCCCCCTTTCCTTCCCCCTCCGACAAATATGGCAGGGGGTGCGGCCAAGGGCAGGAGCCCAAGTAGGATTCGGACCTACTTGGGGCGCCCCTTGGCCTCTCCCCTCTCCCTCCCGCCTATATATATGAGGAGGGAGGGCGCCTAGCACACCCCAGACAATTGCCTAGCCGTGTGCGGCGCCCCCCTCCACCGTTTACACCCCTGGTCATATTTTCGAAGTTCTTAGGCGAAGCCCTGTGGAGATCACTTCACCATTGCCGTCACCATGCCGTCGTGCTGACGGAACTCATCTACTACCTTGACGTCTTGCTAGATCAAGAAGGCGAGGGACGTCACCGAGATGAACGTGTGCAGATCATGGAGGTGTCGTGCGTTCGGTACTTGATCGGTTGAAGCGCGAAGAAGTTCGACTACATCAACCGCGTTGTGAAACGCTTCTGCTTACGGTCTACGAGGGTACGTAGACACTCTCTGCCCCTCGTTCCTATGTATCCCCATGGATAGATCATTGCGTGTGCTTAGAATTTTTTTTGTTTTCCATGCAACGATTCCCAAGAGTGGCATCATGAGTCAGGTCTATGTGTAGATGATATGCACGAGTAGAACACAAAGAGTTGTGGGCGGTGATAGTCATACTGATTACCACCAACGTGTTATTTTGATTCGGCGATATTGTGGGATGAAGCGACCTGGACCAACCTTACATGTCCACGAACATGAGACCGGTTCCACCGACAGACATGCAACTAGTTTTGCATAAAGGTGACTCGCGGGTGTCTGTTTCTCCTACTTTAGTTGAATCGAATTTGACTATGGCCGGTCCTTGAAGAAGGTTAAAACAGAAAACTTGACGAATCACCGTTGTGGTTTTTGCCGTAGGTAAGAACGGTTCTTGCTATAAGCCCGTAGCAGCCACGTAAAAGTTGCAACAACAAAGTAGAGGACGTCTAACTTGTTTTTGCAGGGTAAGTTGTGATGTGATATGGTCAAGACGATGTGATAAATGTTATTGTATGAGATGATCATGTTTCGTATGTTATCGTCAATCGGCAGGAGCCTTATGGTTGTCTCTTTATTGTATGAAATGCAAATGCCATGTAATTGCTTTACTTTATCACTATGCGTTAGCGATAGTTGTAGAAGCAATAATTGGTGAGACGACCACAACGCTACGATGGAGATCAAGGTGTCGAGCCGGTGACAATGGAGATCATGATTATGCTTTGGAGATGGAGATCAAAAGCATGATATGGTGATGGCCATATCATTTCACATATTTTGATTGCATGTGATGTTTATCTTTTATGCATCTTATTTTGCTTAGTACGGCGGTAGCATTGTAAGATGATCCCTTCACTAAATTTCAAGGTAAAAGTGTTCTCCCTGAGTGTGCACCGTTGCTATAGTTCGTCGTGTTGAGACACCACGTGATGATCGAGTGTGATAGACTCTACGTTCACATACAACGGGTGTGAGAAAGTTTTGCACATGCGGAATACTTGGGTTAAACTTGATGAGCCTAGCATGTACAGACATGGCCTCGGAACACTGGAGACCAAAAGGTCGAACGTGACTCATATAGTAGATATGATCAACATAGAGATGTTGACCATTGATGACTACCCCATCTCACGTGATGATCGGACATGGATTAGTTGATTTGGATCACGTATCACTTAGATGACTTAAGGGATGTCTATATAAGTGGGAGTTCTTAAGTAATTTGATTAATCGAACATAATTTATCATGAACTTAGTCCTGATAGTATTTGCATATCTATGTTGTAGATCAATGGCCCGTGCTACCGCTCCCCTGAATTTTAATGCGTTCCTAGAGAAAGCTAAGTTGAAAGACGATGGTAGCAACTACACAGACTTGGTCCGTAAATTGAGAATTATCCTCATTGTTGCACAGAAGAATTATGTCCTTGATGCACTGCTAGGTGAAAGGCCTGCTGCAGGAGCAGATGCTGATGTTTTGAACGTCTGGCAAGCTCGATCTGATGACTACTCGATAGTTCAGTGTGCCATGCTTTACGGCTTAGAACCGAGACTTCAAAGACGTTTTTAACGTCATGGAGTATATGAGATGTTCCAAGAGTTGAAGTTAATATTTCAAGCAAATGCCTGGGTTGAGAGATATGAAGTCTCCAACAAGTTCTATAGCTGCAAGATGGAGGAGAACAATTTTGTCAGTGAGCACATACTCAAAATGTCTGGGTATTATGATCACTTGACTCAGTTGAGAGTTGATCTTCCAGTTGATTGTGTTATTGACAGAGTTCTTCAAACACTGCCACCAAACTACAAAGGCTTCGTGATGAACTATAATATGCAAGGGATGAACAAAACAATTCCCGAGCTGTAACATCCCAAATTTTCAATTTGGCATGTTATACATAGGTCATCCATGCATATCATATTTTATTGCATTCTCGTTTGCCTTCCTCGAAATCCTAAGCAACTCAAGGACCCTCGGAGAGAGTTGGGGATTTTCCGATTTTCATACTTGAATTTTATCAAATAATGAAGACGAGGATTTTGGATTTTATTATTTTTCTCTCTGAAAAATATTTCATGATTAATAATAAATGAGAGGAGATAATATGACTTCTCCAAAATAATTGAAATGCGGAGGAAAATGTTAAAATCATTATTTGGATTTTTTTTTGGAATTTCATTTGCCTAGAGAAAAATTTCATATATTTAAAATTGCATTTTAGGGGCCAAGAAAAGTTCATCTTGTTCTAAATATTTTATTTAGGCAAAGAAAACTTGTTTTGGCATTTTAGATTTTATTTATTTTCTAGGATTTTTACAATTTTAGTGGAATGTTTTTTAAGAGAATCATACCGATCGGGCCAAAGGCCCACTGAAAGCAGAAGCCGGCCCAGCCAGCCGCCCTCGCTTCGAAGCGCCGCCGCCATTGGCCGGACAGAGTCCGAGCCGGACTCCTCGGCCCGCCGCCTTGCCCCCTCCTCCAAGCCACCGCGCCACCCCCCCTCTTTAAATACCACCGCCCCCCTCTCTAATCACCGCCGCCTCCGCCACCCACATCGGACCCGAGGCGAGCCGAGCCGAGCGCCGCCGCTGCCGCTGTCGTCGCCGCCTCTCGCGCCGCCCGCCCCTCGCCGAGTCGCCCGCCGCCCGCCCCTCGCCCGCCCCTCCCGGACCCGCTGGAGCCGCTCGCCCCGCCGGACGACCTCGCCGGACGTAGCCCTCGTCGCCGGTTTTTTTAAAAAAGAACCCTTCGTTTTTTTAGAAAACCCTAGCCGTTTTTTATATAGATCGGTTTTATTTTTTTTCCGGTTTATTTATTTTTGCGAGCGTTCATCCGTTCGTTCGTTTTTACGAACCGTTCGTCATTTAGTTTCTTCTAACGAACGTTCGCTCGTTTAGCCGCTCGTCGTTTTCTTTTATCGGATTTATTCCGCGATTATTCCGATCGTGATTTCTGATCCGATGTTCGAGTTAGTATAACTTTTTGCTCGTTTATCGGAATCAGGCGATTCAAGCGCCTGGAGTTTCATATCGAAACCCTCTTTCCGAATAGCCAACTTAAATCAGTTTTTGCCTTTGTAAAATTTGACCCTAGTTCAGATTAGTAAACGTATCTTGTTTCTCTCGCCGTTTGAGTTTCGTTGCTCCGTTTGGTTTGATTCTTTTTGCAAACCGGAGTTCTTAAGTTGAACTCTCCGGTCAACCTCTTTCAGTTGAAGTTTCGTTTGTGCATCTTTGTTTTTTGCTTATGTATGTATTGTTTGCTTGCGATAGAATTCCCGGAGTGCGAAGCGTGTTACTACGAGTCTCTAGGATTCACGGATCGTCAGCAAGGCAAGTAACACTTGATCATACTCTTTTTATACCGAGTTTTTATGCATTAGTTTCAACCCTCAAACATTGCATGGTTAGGATGTCATTAAATTGTGGGTTGGGAAGTAGATGATGAGATAGGAACCTATTGCCCTGTTACTATCAAACCCTTGGGAGGTACTTCTACGTTATGCTTATATTGCTATGCTATGCTCGTAGATGTGGTTTGGGTTTGAGAGATATTCATGACAGATGTGAGATTGTAAATTAACGGTTTACTTTAAGGTGGCAACTTAAATACACATCTGGGTGGATTGAGGCACCTGGGGAACCCAGTGTTGTCATTTTATTTTTGAAATCCGGGGTACCCGTGTGATCTTCCTATGGACCGCCACCCAGGCTCAAAGGGAACTGAGATTATTCATGCTAGAAACTTCCGTGTGCAGCCACAAGCTATTATAGGCTCTAGCATAGTGGAGTAAGTTACGTGAAGATCTCAAAGAGGTAGATCAGCAGGTAGTGGGTTTATATAGGTTTGGTATGATCTATCCGGAGTAGAGAGTTAATGTTTCTGAAAGACTGTGTCTCGGTCATCCGTTTCTCAAACACCATGTAGTGCGAGAAATCAACGAAGGCGATCGAGTCTTGTGGGGAAAAGTGTGCAAACCTCTGCAGAGTGTACAATCTAATCATGGTTAGCCGTGTCCCCGGTTATGGACAATTCTGAGTATCTAGTACTTGAGTATTCACATGTATCTCATCACTCTAAATTAATATTGCTGGGTTGTTAATTACTTTAATTGGGATTGAGTTGGGGTTATACCTTCTCAATGATGTTTCAACCACCATGATAGTTAAATTAAAAATTTATTCCTTTGATGTAGGGAAAAATTGGCTTTTTGCAAAAATGTAACCATAAAGCTTTCCACCAGCCATATATGCATGTAGTATAGCTTATTCTTTCATTACTCTCTATGTGTTACATTGCCAGCATATTCCATGTGTTGACCCGTTTTCGGGCTGCAACGTATTATGTTGCAGACTTTTCAGACGAGGAGTAAGGTTCGATAGGTCGTTGCCGTGCAGCTCAGTTATGCCGTTGGAGTTGATGGACTCACTCTATCTTCCAAGACTTCCGCTGTTATCGCATTAGATGGCCTTAAGCCATATTATTGTAATAAGTTCTATTTTGCGACATTCGATGTAATAAGTGTGTGATTGCTACTCTGTTATAAATCCTTCGAGTACTGTGTGTGTCAGCATTACCGATCCAGGGATGACACGAAAGCACAGAGACTTGACCATCGAGGTCGGTCGCTACAAGATGGTATCGAGCACCGCTGAGTGTAGGACACGACCACTAAGATAAAACCATAGGTCACTCCTCTCTACTCATTTCTGACCCCTCTCCATTTTTCCACTCTATAGGATGACGAAGATGAAGTATAAGTTTGCACAACCGGATGAAGACACACCTTTTGGACGCCACTTGAAGGAAGTCACTAGGTACCTGAATATTGGAATACCAAGTTTCACCGGGGTGTACAACGCCACCTTACCGTAAGAAGAATGCTGGAAGATTCAAGCTCTAGTTCCGGAAGGGCGCTTATGCCAAGCACGGAGCCCATAGTGTGCGTTTTAATGCACCAACATGGAGTTTGGGAAAGAGTATGGAAGCTCACATTACCATGGGACGCATTGGAGAAGTCTATAATAAGGAGCTTAAAGACACCATATACCAAATATGTGGACACCGAGACGAGCAATGGGAAGTAATCAGCACCAAGAAGGATAGATCCATTGCAGCTTACATCCAGGAGCTAAACCAGCACATTCGACGTCAAGAGAACCAGATGTGCGCAGACATGATGGATTTGAAGAAGGCGAAAACTAGGATCATCGAGCTGGAGGAAGAACTCAAGTCTACACGCGATGGATATGAGGAAGAAATCAAGACCCTACTGGAGAAGAATGACGACCTAGTCAAGAAGATCGGAGTCTTCATGGGAGGACCAGCACCCAAAGAAGAGGACCAAGAAGAGGAAGAAGATCCCGCTTGTCCGGACAACTACATCATCATCGACGACACCGACTCAGATCCAAGTGATGATGACTATGAAGACGAAGCTGGAGCAGACATCATGGAGTCTTCCACCGATCAAAATTTCTAGATGACCACCATATAATAGTAGTATTTCCCCCATGTAACTAGTAGTAGTTGAGCACTTATGCGATAGTCCAAGACCGTTTTGTATGCCCTTGCTTGCTTGATTGAATGAATGTGTGTTTGCCTCATGTGCATATGGGTAGTGTTTTCTCGCTAGACCTCTTTCTATTCTAATCTCTTCCATCTAAACCTTCAGATGCCTCCAAGACGTGACCCCGATTTTGTTTTCCCACCGGAGCTCACTCAGTTGATCCAACAGCAGAATGCCTTGATGCAACTGCTAGTTCAGAACCAGGGCAATGCCAACAACAACAACAACAACAACCCGCCGCTAGTGGACAATTTAGCCCGTTTCCTGAGGTTACAACCGCCGGTGTTTTCCAGTAACACCGTGCCAATAGTTGCAGATGATTGGCTACGCCGTATTGGAAGGGAGCTAACCACCGCAGGATGCACGGATGCTGAAAGAGTGCGCTTTGCCGCACATCAATTGGATGGACCAGCAGCCGCATGGTGGGAGAATTACACGGCTACTTTTCCTATAGCCAATGTCACTTGGGACCAGTTCCAACAAGCTTTTCGCACGGCCCATGTTTCAACTGGAGCCATGCAGATAAAGAAGCGTGAGTTCCGCAACTTACGCCAGGGGAACCGTACTGTGGCTCAGTACGTGGATGAGTTTAGCAAGTTATCACGCTATGCCCCTGATGATGTAGCCACCGATGCCGCGAAGCAAGAGAAGTTTATGGAAGGGCTGAATGATGAGATGAGTATGCAGTTGATGGTGGCAACTTTCAACAACTACCAGGAGTTGGTAGATAAGGCGCTAATGATTGAAGGAAAGCAGCAGCAAATTGAGAGTCGTAAGAGAAAGTATGGACAAGGGAAGTATAACTCAGGAGCTCACCAGAAGCCTCGTTTAACCCCGAACTCGGGAGGACTTGTCCATAACCATGGAGGACATAACCATACTGGAGGAGGATCGCATAATGGTGCGAAGAATGGGAATGGGAATGGAGTCAACAATAATCAGAATCGCTCAAACCCAGCTATACCCGCCAAGAGGGACTTAAGCCAAGTTATTTGTTCTAAGTGCGGGGAGACAGGGCATTATGCCAATGGCTGCCCCGAAGGAAAGAATGGAAACGGAAATGGAAGCGCTGGGAAGAAGCCCAATCCATTCAACAAAGGACAAGTGAACCACGTTAACGTGGAGGAAGTTGAAGAGCAGCCGGACGCGGTAATAGGTAAGTTTTTGGTTCAGTCATTTACCGCTATTGTTCTTTTCGATACTGGTGCATCCCATTCATACATATCAAGGGGATTTGTGGATAAGTTTAAGATACCAACCCAGACCCTTAGGACACCTCTTTTAGTGAGCTCGCTTGGAGCAGAATACATGGCTAGCAGATGGTGCACCCAGATACACCTAATCATTGGCACGCATGTTTTTCCGTCTGACCTAATTATCTTGGAGTCGCAAGGATTGGATGTGATATTAGGTATGGACTGGATGTCAAAGTTTGGAGGAAGTATTGGTGTGCTAGCAAGTCAATTTATCTTACCACCCGGAGGAAAAAGGATTAAGTATATATCTAGGCATGTGCCTAGGAGGAGCCAAGTGAATACCCTCATGGGAGTTGTACAGGAGGAGGTACCTGTAGTAAAGGATTATCCAGATGTTTTTCCAGAGGAGTTACCCGGCATGCCACCGGATCGAGACATCGAGTTTCTGATAGAACTAATGCCAGGTACGGGGCCAATATCAAAGAGACCCTACCGGATGCCCGCAAATGATCTGGAGGAAATTAAGAAGCAGATCAAGGAGCTATTGGAGAAAGGTTACATCCGTAGAAGTTCATCACCTTGGGGAGCCCCAGAACTTTTGGTGGAGAAGAAGGATAAATCCCTAAGGATGGTTGTTGATTACCGAGCTCTGAATGAGGTAACAATAAAGAACAAGTATCCATTACCGATGATCAACGATCTGTTTGATCAGTTGCAAGGAGCTAAGGTGTTTTCGAAGATTGATCTACGATCAGGATACCATCAGTTGAAGATTCGAGAGAAGGATATACCCAAGACAGCGTTCACCACTCAATATGGATTATATGAGTATACGGTCATGTCGTTTGGAATGACTAACGCCCCTGCCTATTTCATGAGTATGATGAATAAAGTGTTCATGGAGTATTTGGACAAGTTTGTTGTGGTGTTTATTGATGATTTTATGGTTTACTCGAAGAACGAGGAGGAGCACGCAGAACACCTACGTTTGGTTCTCGAGAAACTCAGGGAACACCAGTTATACGCCAAATTCAGCAAGTGTGAGTTTTGGTTGAAGGAAGTTGGATTTCTTGGGCATGTTATATCGGGAGAGGGTATAGCAAGAGATCGAGTAAAATTCAGTCGATCCATCGAATGGTTGGCACCCACTTGATCAATGAGATTCGCAGATTTCCTTGGTGGCAGGATATTATCAGAGATTCATTGAGAATTTTCCCAAGATTGCTAAACCAATGACAGAATTGCTAAAGAAGGATACTAAGTTCAAATGGAAAGAGGATTGCGAGACAAGCTTTCAAGAGCTGAAGAAACGATTAACTACAGCCCCAATGCTGACCTTGCCAGATATACATAAGGAGTTTCAAGTGTATTGTGACGCCTCTCGCTTGGGACTTGGATGTGTTCTTATGCAGGACGGAAAAGTGGTCTCGTATGCCTCATGACAACTGAAGCCACATGAGTTGAACTATGCCACGCATGATTTGGAGTTAGCAGCTGTAGTGCATGCGTTAAAAACCTGGAGACATTATCTCATTGGAAACCGTTGTGATGTGTACACGGATCATAAAAGCTTGAAGTACATTTTCACACAGAAGGAGTTGAACCTCAGACAGAGGAGATGGCTGGAGCTTATAAAGGATTATGATATGAAGCTACACTACCATCCAGGAAAGGCCAACGTGTAGCAGACGCTTTGAGTCGGAAGAGCTATGCCAACATCCTTGAAAGTAGAGGACTGCCAAAGGAGTTAACAGAGGATATTATGGAACTTCAGTTGGAGATTGTTCCAAGAGGTTTTATTGCAACAATGGAGGTTCAGTCGACCTTGTTAGACAAGATTCGAGAAGATCAGAAGGAGGATAAAGAGATTGCTGAGATAAAAGAAAAGATGGGCAAAGGAAAAGCCAAAGGTTTTCATGAGGATGAGCACGATACCTTGTGGTTTGAGGACCGGATTTATGTGCCCAACAATTCGGAGATCAGGAAGCTAATACTTCAAGAGGCCCATGACTCACCATACTCGATTCACCCCGGAAACACCAAGATGTATTTGCACTTGAAGGAACGTTTCTGGTGGACTGGTATGAAGAAGGATATTGCCGAGTATGTAGCCGTTTGCGATGTATGTCAAAGAGTGAAGGCAGAGCACCAAAAGCCAACAGGACTGTTGCAGCCTATGCCAATACCCGAATGGAAGTGGGACAAACTTGGCATGGATTTTATCACGGGATTACCCAGAACCAAAGCAGGATATGATTCAATATGGGTAGTTGTGGATCGTTTGACCAAAGTAGCTCACTTCATCCCAGTGAAAACCACTTATACAAGTGCCAAGTTAGCCATGATATATATGACCAGGATCGTATGTTTGCACGGAGTTCCGAGGAGCATCGTATCAGATAGAGGAACACAGTTTACTTCAAAATTTTGGCATCAACTACATCGACCTTAGGTACCAGATTGGAATTGAGACGCTGCTCCACCCATGCACGGATGGATGACAGAGAGAGTTAATCAGATCACGGAGGATATGTTAAGAGCCTGTGGCGCTAGATTATGGATCTAGTTGGGATGACAATTTGTCAGACGCAGAATTTTCATATAATAACAGCTACCGAGGCCAGTTTGAAGATGGCACCGCTCAAGCTCAGATGGACGCAGATGTAGAACACCATTGATGTGGGATGAGGTAGGAGACCGTCAGTTGTTTGGACCAGATTTGATCAAAGACTCAGAGGAGAAGGTTAAACTGATCAGAGACAGACTAAAGATTGCTCAGTCTAGACAGAAGAGTTACGCAGATTCAAAACGCAAGGAAGTAACCTATGAAATTGGAGCGAGCCTACTCATGAGTATCACCCCTGAGGGGAGTGAAACGTTTTGGAGTAAAGGGAAAGTTAGCCCCAAGATTTGTAGGACCGTATCGTGTTTTGGAACGGATGGGAGAAGTTGCCTACAAGCTGGAGTTACCTGAAGGATTGTCAGGAGTTCACGATGTGTTTCACGTATCACAACTCAAGAGGTGCCACGCTGAGATGGCCGACATATCGTTAAAGGATACGGTGCCCTAGAGGCGATATGCTTGGATAGTAATTTGACTTATGAGGAGAAGCCGGTAAAGATTCGGATTTGACAATGAGTCACCCATGACAAAGTTATCAAGTTTTGCAAAGTTTAGTGGATCCACCATACAGAGGAGGAAGCCACCTGGGAAAGAGAAGATGATATTCGCAAGGACCATCCGCACCTATTTTCTAGCCAACCCGAATCTCGAGGGCGAGATTCATCTTAAGGGAGGGTAGGTTTGTAACATCCCAAATTTTCAATTTGGCATGTTATACATAGGTCATCCATGCATATCATATTTTATTGCATTCTCGTTTGCCATCCTCGAAATCCTAAGCAACTCAAGGACCCTCGGAGAGAGTTGTGGATTTTCCGATTTTCATATTTGAATTTTATCAAATAATGAAGACGAGGATTTTGGATTTTATTATTTTTCTCTCCGGAAAATATTTCATGATTAATAATAAATGAGAGGAGATAATATGACTTCTCCAAAAATAATTGAAATACCGGAGGAAAAATGTTAAAATCATTATTTGGATTTTTTATTTTTTTTGGAATTTCATCTGCCTAGAGAAAAATTTGCATATATTTAAAATTGCATTTTAGGGGCCAAGAAAAGTTCATCTTGTTCTAAATATTTTATTTAGGCAAAGAAAACTTGTTTTGGCATTTTAGATTTTTATTTATTTTTCTAGGATTTTTACAATTTTAGTGAATGTTAAAAAAAGAAAAACTTGACCTGGGCTAAAGGCCCAGCGAAAGCAAGCCCGCCACCACCCGCCGCCTCACTTTGAAGGCGCCGCCCGCCATGGACAGACAGTCCGAGCGGACTCCTCGCCCGCCGCCTTGCCCTCCTCCAAGCCACCGCGCTACCCCCCCCTCTTTAAATACCACGCCCCCTCTCTAATCACCGCCCGCCGCCACCCACCTCGGACCCAGCCGCCCGAGCCAGCCCGCCGCCGCCGCCTTGGCCGTCGCCGCCGCCTCTCGCGCCGCCCGCCCCTCCGAGTCGCCCGTGCCGCCCTTCCCCTCCTGGGACCCGCACGAGCCGCCCGCCCACGGACGACCACGCCGGAGGTAGCCCTCGTCGCCGGTTTTTTTTAAGAACCCTTCGGTTTTTTTAGAAAACCCTAGCCGTTTTTTATATAGATCGGTTTTATTTTTTCCGGTTTATTTATTTTTGCGAGCGTTCATTCGTTTTTACGAACCGTTCGTCGTTTAGTTTCTGCTAACGAACGTTCGCTCGTTTAGCCGTTCGTCGTTTTCTTATATCGGATTTATTCCACGATTATTCCGATCGCGATTTCTGATCCGATGTTCGAGTTAGTATAACTTTTCGCTCTTTTATCGGAATCAGGCGATTCAAGCGCCTGGAGTTGCATCTCGAAACCCTCTTTCCGAATAGCCAACTTAAATCAGTTTTTGCCTTTGTAAAATTTGACCCTAGTTCAGCTTAGTAAACGGATCTTGTTTCTCTCGCCGTTTGAGTCTCGTTGCTCCGTTTGGTTTGATTCTTTTTGCAAACCGGAGTTCTTAAGTTTAACTCTCCGGTCAACCTCTTTCAGTTGAAGTTTCGTTTGTGAATCTTTGTTTGTTGCTTATGTATGTATTGTTTGCTTGCGATAGAATTCCCGGAGTGCGAAGCGTGTTACTACGAGTCTCTAGGATTCACGGGTCGTCAGCAAGGCAAGTAACACTTGATCATACTCTTTTCATACCCAATTTTTATGCATTCGTTTCAACCCTCAAACATTGCATGGTTAGGATGTCATTAAATTGTGGGTTGGGAAGTAGGTGATGAGATAGGAACCTATTGCCCTGTTACTATCAAACCCTTGGGAGTTACTTCTATGTTATGCTTATATTGCTATGCTATGCTCGTAGACGTGGTTTGGGTTTGAGAGATATTCATGACAGATGTGAGATTGTAAATTAATGGTTTACTTTAAGGTGGCAACTTAAATACACATCTGGGTGGATTGAGGCACTGGGGAACCCAAAGTGTTGTCTGCTTTTATTTTTGAAATCCCGGGTACCCGTGTGATCTTCCTATGGACCGCCACCAGGGCTCAAAGGAACTGAGATTATTCATGCTAGAAACTTCCGTGTGCAGCCACAAGCTATTATGGGCTCTAGCATAGTGGAGTAAGTTACGTGAAGCTCTCAAAGAGGTAGATCAGCAGGTAGTGGGTTTATATAGGTTTGGTATGATCTATCCGGAGTAGAGAGTTAATGTTTCTGAAAGACTGTGTCTCGGTCATCCGTTTCTCAAACACCATGTAGTGCGAGAAATCAACGGAGGCGATCAAGTCTTGTGGGGAAAAGTGCGCAAACCTCTGCAGAGTGTACAATCTAATCATGGTTAGCCGTGTCCCCGGTTATGGACAATTCTGAGTATCTAGTACTTGAGTATTCACATGTATCTCATCACTCTAAATTAATATTGTTGGGTTGTTAATTACTTTAATTGGGATTGAGTTGGGGTTATACCTTCTCAATGATGTTTCAACCACCATGATAGTTAAATTAAAAATTTATTCCTTTGATGTAGGGAAAAATTGGCTTTTTGCAAAACTGTAACCATAAAGCTTTCCACCAGCCATATATGCATGTAGTATAGCTTATTCTTTCATTACTCTCTATGTGTTACATTGCCAGCATATTCCATGTGCTGACCCATTTTCGGGCTGCAACGTATTGTGTTGCAGACTTTTCAGATGAGGAGTAAGGTTCGATAGGTCGTTGCCGTGCAGCTCAGTTATGCTGTTGGAGTTGATGGACTCACTCTATCTTCCAAGACTTCCGTTGTTATCGCATTAGATGGCCTTAAGCCATATTATTGTAATAAGTTCTCTTTTGAGACATTCGATGTAATAAGTGTGTGATTGCTACTCTGTTATAAATCCTTCGAGTACTGTGTGTGTCAGCATTACCGATCCAGGGATGACACGAAAGCACAGAGACTTGACCATCTGAGGTCGGGTCGCTACACGAGCTCTTCGTAATGCTTAAGGCCACAGAGGTAGAAATCAAGAAGGAGCATCAAGTGTTGATGGTTGACAAGACCACTAGTTTCAAGAAAAAGGGCAAGGGAAAGAAAGGGAACTTCAAGAAGAATGGCAAGCAAGTTTCCACTCCCGGGAAGAAGCTCAAAGCTGGACCCAAGCCTGAAACTGAGTGCTTCTACTGCAAAGGGACTGGTAACTGGAAGCGGAACCGCCCCAAGTATTTGGCAGATAAGAAGGATGTCAAAGTGAACAAAGGTATATTTGATATACATGTTATTGATGTGTGATGTCGCTTGAAGCTACGTCGGTATTTCTCCAAAGAGGAAGGGATGATGCAACACAGCGGCGGTGGGTATTTCCCTCAGAAATGAAAACAAGGTTATCGAACCAGTAGGAGAACCAAGCAACACAACATAAACAGCCCCTGCACATAGATAACAAATCCTCGCAACACGACGTGTTAAAGGGGATGTCAATCCCTTCTGGGGTACGGCGCCTCAAGATAGGAAAACATACATGAGATAAATCGTAGTAGATTGATAGATCGAACTACAAATAAAATAAATAGAAATAAAACGCAGCAAGGCATTTTTGTATTTTTGGTTTAATAGATCTGAAAACAAATGCAAGAAAAAAGTAGATCACAAAGGCAAATAATATGAGAAAGAAACCCGAGGGCCATAGGTTTCACTAGTGGCTTCTCTCGAGAAAAATAGGAAACGGTGGGTGAACAAATCACTGTTGGGCAATTGATAGAACTTCAAATACTCATGATGATATCCAGGCAATGATCATTATATAGGCATCACGTCCAAGATTAGTAGACCGACTCCTGCTTGCATCTACTACTATTACTCCACACATCAACCGCTATCCAGCATCCATCTAGTGTATTAAGTTCATGGAAAAACGGAGTAATGCAATAAGAACTATGACATGATGTAGACAAGATCTATCTATGTAGAGATAGACCCCATCGTTTTATCCTTAGTGGCAACGGTACATACGTGTCAGTTCCCTTTCTGTCACTGGGATCAAGCACTGTAAGATCGAACCCACTACAAAGCACCTCTTCCCATTGCAAGATAAATAGATCAAGTTGGCCAAACAAAACCCAAATATCAGAGAAGAAATACGAGGCTATAAGAGATCAAAGAAACTCAAATACTTTCATGGATATAAAAAGATAGATCTGATCATAAACTCAAAGTTCATCGATCCCACAAACACACCGCAAAAGAGTTACATCATATGGATCTCCAAGAGACCATTGTATTGAGAATTCAGAGAGAGGATGAAGCATCATCGGACAGGCACCAATGGATCCGAAGGTCTACAAAGAACTACTCACGCATCATCGGAGAGGCACCAATGGAGGTGGTGAACCCTATTCGAGATGGTGTCTAGATTGGATCTGGTGGTTCTGGACTCTGCGACGGCTGGATGAATATTTTGTCAACTCCCCTAGGGTTTTGGGAATATTGGGGTATTTATAGAGCAAAGAGGCGGTCCGGGGGGCACCCAAGGTGGGCATAATCCACCAAGACACGCCTGGGCCTCCTGGCGCGCCCTGGTGGGTTGTGCCTTCCTCGGGGCACACCCCTAGGCGCAGCCAAGGCCCATTATGTTCCTTCTGGTCCAAAAAAAATCTCTGTGAAGTTTTGTTGCATTTGGACTCCGTCTTATATTGATTTCCTGCGATGTAAAAAACATGCAGAAAACATCAACTGGCATTTGGCACTATGTCAATAGGTTAGTACCAAAAAATGATATTAAATGATTATAAAACATCCAAGATTGATAATATAACAAACATGGAACTTTAAAAAATTATAGATATGTTGTTTTATTTATATGAGTAATATATTTTATGGTCATGCACCCTTGAAGAGTGGTCTATTTTTGTTGAATCTCGATTGTGGTGATACACATATTCATAATATTGATGCCAAAATATGCAAAGTTGATAATGATAGTGCAACATATTTGTGGCACCGCTGTTTAGGTCATATTGGTTTAAAGCGCATGAAGGAACTCCATGCGGATGAACTTTTTGGAATCACTTGATTATGAATAATTTGATACTTGCGAACCATGCCTCATGGGCAAGATGACTAAAATTCCGTTCTCCGGAACAATGGAACGAGCGAATGACTTATTGGAATAATACATACTGATGTATGCGGTCCGATGAGTGTTGAGGCACACCGCGGGTATCGTTATTTGCTAACCTTCACAGATGATTTGAGCAGATATGGGTATATCTACTTAATGAAAAACAAGTCTGAAACATTTGAAAAGTTCGAAGAATTTCAGAGTGAAGTGGAGAATCATCGTAACAAGAAAATAAAGTTTCTACGATCTGATCGCGGAGGCGAATATTTGAGTTACGAGTTTGACCTTCATTTAAAACAATGTGGAATAGTTTCACAACTCACGCCACCTGGAACACCACATCGTAATGGTGTGTCCGAATGTCATAACCATACTTTATTAGATATGGTGCGATCTATGATGTCTCTTACCGATTTACCACTATAGTTTTGGGGTTATGCATTAGAGATAGTTGCATTCATGTTAAATAGGGCATAGTCTAAATCCGTTGAGACAACACCGTATGAACTGTGGTTTGGCAAGAAACCTAAGCTCGTTTCTTAAAGTTTGGGGTTGCGACACTTATGTCAAAAGGCTTCAGCCTGATAAGCTCGAACCCAAATCGTAGGAGTGCGTCTTCATAGGATACCCTAAGGAAACAATTGGGTACACCTTCTACCACAGATCTGAAGGCAAGATCATTGTTGCCAAGAATGGAACCTTTCTAGAGAAGGAGTTTCTATCGAAAGAAGTGAGTGGGAGGAAAGTAGAACTTGATGAGGTAATTGTACCTTCTCTCAATTTGGAAAGTCCGTCCGAATCATGTTAGCAATTGCCGCATTTTATGATTATGAAATCTGGCAAATGGACGTCAAAACTGCATTCCTCAATGGATTTCTTAAAGTAGAGTTGTATATGATGCAACCATAAGGTTTTGTCGATCCTAAAGGTGCTAACAAAGTGTGCAAGCTCTAGTGATCCATGTATGGACTGGTGCAAGCGCCTCGGAGTTGGAATATACACTTTGATGAGGTGATCAAAGCATATGGTTTTATACGGACTTTCGCTGAAGCCTGTATTTACAAGAAAGTGAGTGGGAGCATTTATGATATTATATGTAGATGACATATTGTTGGTTGGAAATGATATAGAATTTCTGGATAGCATAAAAGGATACTTGAATAAGAGTTTTTCAATGGAATACCTCAGTGAAGCTGCTTATATATTGGGCATCATGATCTATAGAGATATATCAAGACACTTAATAGGACTTTCACAAAGCACATACCTTGACAAAGTTTTGAAGAAGTTCAAAATGGATTAGTCAAAGAAAGGGTTCTTGCCTGTATTACAAGGTGTGAAGTTGAGTCAGACTCAAAGCCTGATCACTGCAGAAGATAGACAGAAAATGAAAGTCATTCCCTATGCATCAGCCATACGATCTATCATGTATGCTATGCTGTGTACCAGACCTGATGTGTGCCTTGCCGAATGTCTGGTAGGGAGGTACCAAAGTAATCCAGGAGTGGATCATTGGACAGCGGTCAAGAACATCCTGAAGTACCTAAAAAGGACCAAGGATATGTTTGTCGTTTATGGAGGTGACAAAGAGCTCGTCGTAAATGGTTACGTCGATGCTAGCTTTGACATTGATCCGGATGACTCTAAGTCACAAACTGGATACGTATTTATATTGAATGGTGGAGCTGTCAGTTGGTGCGGTTCGAAGCAGAGCGTCTTGGCGGGATCTACGTGTGAAGCGGAGTACATAGCTGCTTCGGAAGCAACAAATGAAGGAGTCTGGATGAAGGAGTTCATATCCGATCTAGGTGTAATACATAGTGCATTGGGTCCAATGAAAATCTTTTGTGACAACAATGGAGCAATTTCCTTGGCGAAGGAATCCGGGTTTCACAAGAGAACCAAACACATCAAGAGACGCTTCAACTCCATTTGTGAACAAGTCAAGGATGGAGATATAGAGATTTGCAAGATACATACGGATCTGAATGTGGCAGACCCGTTGACTAAGCCTCTTCCGCGAGCAAAACATGATCAACACCAAGACTCCATGGGTGTTAGAATCATTACAATGTAATCTAGATTATTGACTCTAGTGCAAGTGGGAGACTAATGGAAATATGCCCTAGAGGCAATAACAAAGTTGTTATTTTGTATTTCCTTATTACATAAACAAACAAACAAACAAACAACATATTCCTA
>JAHIAM010003798.1:0-60920 GCA_021605205.1 Aegilops longissima
AAACATGGATGAAAGTAGCATATTATGAAACTAGATGAAATTCTAAGCACTTTACATGTTTAAATCATTTTAATCCGATGCACGGTTTGTGAGTTATTAGATGCATGAACATAAGGGTTTTTCTGTAAAACTGAAAACTCTGGATAAATGCTAAATTCGCAGAAGGAAAAAAAACACAATGGGCTGAAACTGGTTGGCCCAATCGGTGAAAAAAACAGAGAGGCGCTGGGGGGCTGCTCACCCATGGGCTTTGGCCCGTCTGCAGAGGAGGCCAGCAGGCGCTGGGCCTCATGTGACGGAGGAGCAGCTGGGCTGAGGCGGCAGTCAGCCTTAGAGCAGCAGCAGTCGTGGCTCGGCGGGGTGTCGACCTCCTGCTCAAGCGGAAGTAGAAGCAGAGGAGGCGGGCCGGACTTAGCCTTGGCCCGGCTCAGCCTTGGCCAGCAGAGAGGCCAGACGGTGAGTCGCTTGAGGCCACAGGCGGTGGGGCGGCCGGAGGCCAGATCGAGGCGGCGAGTAGCTTGGCGGCGGCTGCTGCCTAAGGGATTAGTGGCGTGGGTGTGAGGACCTCCGGTGGTGCAGAGAAAACAGCAGGAGGCGGTGGGACTCGGCGGATCTAGAGCGGAGATAGGAGCTCAGGGCGCTCTGGTAGTCTGTCCAAGCAGAAAGACAGGAGGCGGGAAGGTTAGAGAGAGAGAGAGGGAAGAGACGAAGGAGAGGAGTGCAGCAGAGGCCTGCACAGGGATTGCCAGCGGCAGCCGAGCCGTCCGTCGGGCCTTGAAAAGCGGCCGAGGTTGCAAAGGCGGCAAAGCGAGCCCCTAACAGGCGTCCATGGCTGCAGTGCGGGCGCATGAGGAGTTCATGTCGGAGGCAGCCATGGCGTTCCTGATTCAGCAAAAGAAGCGAGAAGAGCATGCTTGAGAGAGGAGGAACCGGAGAAGGAGAGAAAGGAACAAGGAGGGAGCACGGCGAGCAGTTCTGCTAGTGCTTTCAGCGTCGAGAGGTTAGCGGAGGCGAAGAAGGAGCTGCTGGTTGGGTTGGATCGATGGATTGGACAGCGCTAAAGAGGGAGATGGTGGGTCTGCTTGGATCGGGAGGATCCCAAGGAAAAGCGAAGTGGAGGCAGCGGCGATAGGATAGGTGAGGAATGGATGGGATAGGCTAGGGTTAGACTATATATATATGTAGGGATTATGGTAGGGTTAATCCGGTCCGTCTGATCATAATCGGGTGATCGAGAATAACTAGGCTAGAGAGTCCAAATAAGAAAAGCGGAGATGTTTTATAGATGTTTGGGGATGATCCGAATCCAACATGCGATAGTCGATCCGTGTTAAGGGAAGTTTTGGACAGCGCATGAGAGAGGTCGGTGGTTGTGCGAGAGAGGTTAGGTGGTTTGACAAGAGGAAAAGAAAACAAAGACAATGGAGTCGACGAAGGCCATGGGGACAAGGGGTTTTGTTGGTCTCGGAGAAAAGAGAGAAAAGGGGTCCAATTGGTGCGAGAGAAGGTCAACAAGGACAAGCGGTCGACAACAGGTCGGCGAAGACAAAGAAGCGGTAACTTCTGACGGCTACAAGGTTTATGAAAACATGCGGATTCAATGCGGATGATGTGATGATGAAATGCATGACATGAACAAAATGCAAAAGCGAAAGACAAAAACCCAACCACGGAAAATAATATATCGCATCTCGGAAAAGGCAAGAGTTGGAATTCTGAATATGGAAAGTTGTATCCGGGGCATTACACTAATATCGTCTTGGAGGGGCATGTAGCTGTCCTCCTCCGGGTATTCATCGTCCTTTGTTCATCTGGGCTGACCTTCTCATCCTCTGTTTGGCCTGCTCGAAGGCGGGCTGTTCGAGGTTGTATTCTTCTTGGCACCATTCGGATTGTTTTTCGTCTCTGGGCGGTATTGGTGTGGCGGGGCTTGGAGGCGGCGCCCCATTCTTTGCTTTTGCCCTGAGGTTTTATCCTCCGTTGCCTCATCACCATTTGTAACCGACTCTGTGTAACCTAACCTATCCGGTGTCTATATAAAGCTGGAGGGTTTTAGTCCGTAAGACGAACAACAATCATACCATAGGCTAGCTTCTAGGGTTTAGCCTCCTTGATCTAAGTGGTAGATCTACTCTTGTACTACCCATACCATTAATATTAATCAAGAAGGAGTAGGGTATTACCTCCATCGAGAGGGCCCGAACACTGGTAAAACATCATGTCCTTGTCTCTTGTTACCGTCCGCCTAGGCCTTACAGTTAAGGACCCCCTACCGAGATCCGCCCGATTTTGACACCGACAGCCGCATCCAGCGACAGCCTTTCCCAAAGGGTTCTCGCTCCCAAAGACACACCCAAGTACAAGCAGCTCAAGTGAAGCCGGAAGATTGGTTGATCGACTACTCCATTGCGGTCCGCATAGCGAACACAACAGCGATGTTGCCGTGAAATCGTCCCCCTCATGCTCCAAGGCTGCGGCCAGGCACACTGGCTCAACAGCCTCAAGCCTTACGGCGTCAACAATTGGCTAGACTTCACGGAAGCCTTCATCCGCAACTTCACCAGCACCTACAAACGGGCTCCCAAGCCCCGACAGCTCTCCTTGTGCGTTCAAGGGCCCAATGAGTCCACTCGCGACTACCTCACGCGTTGGGCTGAGCTCCGCAACTCCTGCGAAGGGGTGCAGGAGGTCCAAGCTATAGAGTACTTCATTTCCGGGTGCTGAGAAGGTACTCTCCTCAAGCACCGACTCCTCTGCGACGAGCCGACTACCCTCGACGAGCTGCTGGTCATAGAAGACAAGTACGCCACTTCCTACTCTTCGATGAAGACTGAGCTCCGAGTAGACGCATCCGGGAAGGTGCTCGCTCCAGCTTCAAGATGCATTTGGAGACTCCAACCGCGCCGTGCCGTGGAAGCGACAAAAAGCGCCAAGGCCCTGTGCCGCCTTCCACGGTCGGCAGGTGGCCACGGTCAAGCGAACAACCCGAAAGGCAGCCCGTGCCAAGAAGCGAAAGGCGGCAGGCGGCAGCCCGGCTTTCTCTCTGACAAGCCCTTGATGCCCCCTTAAAGTTCCACAGCGGCGCGAAGCCGTCCAACCACACGACTCATAAATTCCACTAGCTCACACGAATCTCCAAAGGCGAAGGGATGGTGCCGCCTCCGCCTGCTGGTCAGCCGCCTCCGGCCCCTCAGCAGCCGGCCTACGTCGTCTTTACAAGCAAGCCCGAAGACCAGCGCATTCGGCGCTGACAGTACCAAGAAGTCAACGCGGTCGCCTCCAACACCCCTGAGTTCATGCATTGGTCGGAAAGGCCTATTAGCTGGAGCTGGGCCGACCACCCAGAGGTGATGCCGTCCCCTGGCTCTTACGCATTGGTTTTGGACGCCACCCTCACGACAGAACGGTGAGCTGCCCGTTTCTCCCGTGTGTTGATAGATGGTGGGAGCAGCATCAACATCCTGTACCGTGACACCATGGAGAAGCTGAACATCAAGACAAAGCAACTCATGCCTAGTCGGACTGTGTTCCATGGCATCGTACCCGGCCTGTCACCTTTGTCGGCAAGATCAAGATAGATGTTCTCTTGAGGAGACAAGGATCATTTCCATGAGAAGCAATATGGTTTGAAGTAGTGGATCTGGAGAGCCCTTACCACGCGTTGCAGTGCGACCATCCTGGCCAAGTTCATGGCTGTGCCCCTCGCCTACCTCAAGATCAAGATGCGAGTTCAAGGGCATCATCACGATGCCGGAGACTACAAGAAATCCTCCAGTGCTTGCAACAGCTAGCACCCGGCTGGCGGAGTCCCTCGTGATCGCTGAAGAGAAGAAGATGGTGGATCGAGTCGTGGCCATGGCGGCAAGCAGCGACCTTGTCCCCGACCAGGAGTGTGATGCCCAAGGTTCTTTCCGGCCGGCCAAAGAAACAAAGAAGATACCTCTGGACCGAGAGAAACCAAAAGGTTTGCCGTCATTAGGCGAACCTGGACAACAAATAGGAAGGCGAGCTCTTGATTTCCTCCGTGAGAATCGGGACATCTTGGCGTGGTCCCCAAGGACATGCGGGTGTTAGAAGGTCGTCGAGCACAAGCTACATGTCGTGCGGATGCAAAACCAGTCAAGAAGTCCCTCCGTCATTGTCAAAGGAAAAGAGAAGGATTGTAGGAGAGAAGATGGCCCAACCGGCAGCGGCTTCATCATGGAGTTTTCTTTCGAGTGGCAAATCAACCCGGTCCTCGTGTTGAAGAAGAATAACAAGTGGCGCATGTGCATAGATTACACCAGCCTCAACAAAGCCTGCACCAAAGATCCTTAAGCTCGCCAAGGTTGATCTCTTGATAGACTCCACGGCGGATCGAGCTGTTGAGCTTCTTGGATGCTTATTCAGGCTACCACGGATAAAATTGGACCCAACCGACCGCTGAAGACCGCCTTCATCACACCATTGAGACTTTCTACTACGACCATGACATTGGCGAGAAATGCGGTGCCACTTTCGGCGTTGCATGCGAAATGCCTCCTCAAGCAGCTCGGCGGGAATGCCCGTCTATGTAGATGATATTGTGGTGAAGAGCGGAGAAGCGCGGCACCTTCTTTGGAAGACCTCAAAGAGCGTTCGAAAACTTGCGCGGTTTCAGATCAAGCTCAACCAGAAATGCATATTGAATACCGGCCGGCCGACTTGGGCTTCACGGTCTCGAGCGTAACATCGAATGCAACCGGTGAAGATCAAGGCCATAGAGAATGGAATTCCTACCAAGCTCTGAGGCGTCCAAAAGTTTACGATACAGGCATCTCGAACGCTTCATTAGCGGCTGGGAGAAAGCCCTCCCCTCTACCGACTCATGAAAGTCCCCTCACTTGAGTGGAGCGACCGAGCAGACCAAGCTTTCCACGAGCTAAAGAAGATCTGTGCGCGCCGCCTATCCTGGCGACACCGGCGAAAAGAGCCCATGCTCCTTTACATTGCCGCTACTAGCGGGTGGTGACACCGTTATCGTGGTTGGCGCCCGAGAAGAAGGCCGAGCTCAGCTAGTCCGAGAGGCGGTGTATTATTTAAGCGAAATATTGTCCACCTCGAAGCAAAACTACCCACACTACGGAAGATGTGTTATGGTGTGTACTTCGCCGCCAAGATGCTCAAGCCCTACTTTCAAGAGCACCCCATCACGGTCGTATGTACTGCCTCGCTCGCCGAGATCATAGGCAGCCGGGATGCATCCGGCTGGGTGGAAAAATGGTCAATTGCGCTGGCTCCTACGATCTTCTACCAGCCTCGCACCACCATCAAGTCCCAAGCATTGGCCGACTTCCTTGTCGGTGGTGAGACCGATTACTGCCCTTGACCCCAGACTCCACTCATTGGCGGATGCACTTTGATGGGTCCAAGATGCGCGTCGGCTTGGGGCGGCATCGTCCTCACCTCTCCCAAGGCGACAAGCTCAGATACACATTACAAATTCATTTGCCGCCTCCAACAATGTGGCCGAGTCGAGGCGCTCATACAGGAGTTACAGCTAGCCAAGAACTCAGCATCCGCCGGATCACTGTGCTATGGCGACTCGGATTTGGTAGTTCAACAATCATCTGGCGGTTGGGGCGCCAGGGCATAAACATGGCAGCTACGCTTCCTCGTTCAACAAATCAGCGGATATTTTGAAGGTGCGAGTTCCTCCATGTGCCACGGGCGACAACGAGCAAGCGGATGCCACAGCACGAATAGGCTCCACCGACAAGCTATCTGAACGGCGTCGCTCTCCGCGCCTCCTCATGTCGTCTGTCAAGCCGTCTCGAGAATCTGATTCCATCTTTATAGCGCTGACCCAGCCGCGATCGAATCTGATTAGGAAGCAGGCAGGCGGCTCGGGGACTTCGACAGGCGGCTCCGGGACTTCAACAAGTGGCTCGGGGACTGCTATAGTCGCACCCGGCCCGGGGACTTCAGAACCCGGCCCGGGGACTTCAGAACCCGGCCCGGGGACTATGGCGGTCGGCCGGGGACTGCATCAACACATCGGTGGTGGCCGACTCAACTCTTCACCACCCAGCCCACCCACCACAGTCGCGATGGCCGTATTAGCAATAGAAGAAGTCACGGCTCCATCATGGGCCCAGCCATCCTCAACTTCACAGTAAGCAGAGCTGCCGGTAGCGAGATCTCGGCAAGGCAAGTCAACGCCGAGCAGACATACCACGATAGTAAACCGAGAGCTCGTTAGGCGGGGCGTCACTAGAGTCTTCAGCGCTGCGCGTCGAGCGGAGAAGGGCATAGCAATCCTCAAGGACATTCAACAAAGCGAATCACGGCCATCACATGACCTCAAGATCACTTATGCATAAAGCTTTCTGCCATGGATTCTTCGGCGGCTGCTTTGGATGATGCCAAGGAATTAGTTAAACACTCCAAAGGGTGCCAAGTCTTGACTCAAGCAGCACACTGCCGACTTGGCACTCAAGACCATCTCCCTCACGGCCTTTTGCTGTGCAGGGGCTGGACATGGTGGGCCCATTCAAGGCAGCGACGCGGCGGCATGACACATCTGCTGCGTCGCTGTGGACAAATTCTGAAGTGGATTGAGCGAAGCGATCAAGAAACTGAATGGGCTGACTGCGTAACATTCATCGCAGATATCACAACCCGATCGGCGTACCACAACATCATGACCGACAACGGCGCGAATTTTTCCAAGGAGCACTAGCGCGTTTCTGCGCGACACGGGGCATCCATTTGGACCTAGCGTCCGTTGCCCACCCATGATCAAGCGGCCAAGTTGAAGCGAGCAAGCGGCCTCATCCTCTCGGCATCAAGCCCGGTGGTCGTGCCATTGGAGGCGTTCGGCGGCTATTGGCTCGACGAGCTACCGGCCGTCCTCACGGGTATCGTACTACTCCGAACAAGTCAGCCAAGCTTCACCCCTTTCTTCCTTGTATATGGTGCGAGGCTGTCATCCCAAGCGACATTGAGTTCGACTCACCTCGGGTCACCATGTACATGGGCGATGAGCCAAGGAAGCACGAGAAGGCGGCGTCGACCTCTTTGGAAGAAAGTCGGCTGTTAGCCCTCGGCTGGTCCACCATCTACCAAGAGGGTCTCGCCACTACCACAGCCGAAAAGGTCAAGCCAAGATCCTTCCAAGAGGGTGATCTTGTGCTCAGGCTGATCCGGTGAACAACCCGGCCAGCACAAGCTCTCGGCCCCTTAGGAAGGCCCCTTCGTCATCGTGAGCCTTGAACAGCGACTCCTACTACCTGATCGACCTGCGAAGCGAAGGCACACAAGAGAGCGAATCCGGCAAGAGTCGAGCGACCATGGAGCATCAACCTCCTCCAGAAGATTTTACGGTTAAAATGCAGTATGTACCACGCTACCTTTTGTATTAAATGCGAGACAACGGGCTCCCGAGGAGCACTCGGGGACTACCCTATTTATCTATGAGTGATGAGTATCATGCCTATGGTTATGTTACTACATTTGTTTTCTTGTCCAGCACCGGGTTCGACCAGTCGGCCCGGGGACTTGCCGTCTTGAGTTATATCAAGTTCTACCTGTAGTCGGACAAGTAGTGTGCGGCACCCAAGCCCTCTCTTGTCGAAATGCAGCTCGAAGAATCATTGTCCGTTGGCAAGAGCCAAAAGCAGGAAAGGATGCCCACATGAAAAGCGGCTAAGGACTAACGAACTTATATAACACAAGCGGCTTCCCCCGCCGACCGGCTGCGGAGCAACCGGCTGGCGCTTCCGTCCACTTTGCTACAATCTAAGAAAGCTCAGTACTTGTCTTCCCAAAGCGGTAGCTCTTCCCCAGCCACGGTTGTAGAGCGGTTATGCGGATGGGAAAGCGGCAACAAAGGAAGGCGGCAAAAAACAACCAAGCGGATGAAAGCAAATATGAGCGGAAGCGAACACATGCATGATTATATTTACACAAAAGCCTTGAAGGGCTAGCATTCAACATAGTCTGAATACACCCCGATTAGGTGGAACTGCATAAATTTAGTAAAAGTCATTCAAAGACTAACAAGCGGAAAGCAAAAGGCGGCGGATCAGGCCAAGGCGCCTTGTTGAGTCGGGCAGGTTGGTGGAGACAGCAGTGCGGCTGGATGAGTGGCGGTGGCGAGTCTCGGCATGATCGTCAAGCCTCTTGCTTGGCGCCCTCGCAGCGCCTTGGTCTTTGGGAACGCAGTCGAGGTTGAGGCTGGCTGGTCACTTCACCGTCGGCGCAGTGTCTTCACCATCCTCCCCTCCCCTCTTAGCCCTTGCCCGGCTGGGCGATCTCCTCCTTGAGTCTTCACCTTCAGCCGGGTTCGGCTGAACCACTCCTCCGGCTGGCGGCGCGTCATCATTCACCTCGGGGGCAAAACCTTTGGTGTCGGTGTGTCGGTGATCGCCCGGCGCCTGGATGATAGCGGCGCACTACCTCCAGCTCCTCGTCGGCCTCCACCCACAGTGCTCAGTGGGCCAAGTTCAGCCCGGGATACCAAGCTCAGACGAACTCCAGCGCCCGCCTAGCACGGACCGGGCTGCAAAGCCTTCCGGGCCTCGGCGGCCGGCGCAACCTCGGCCGGTCGGCGATCCGACTAAGTCGCGAGGAACCGCCTCGCCCGGGCAGGCGGCTAGCACCTGCGCCCGACCTGCGCTGAAATCGTGAAGCATGCGGTGTGCCGGCTGCAGACGGGCTTGAATCGCCAGAAGATGCTCCTAAAGTGACCGGCTGGCATCCGGCGCGATCTCAGCCCCAGCTTGCCGTCGCGCATCATGGTGGGCCTCGATGGTTTGGCTTGCGGCAAGGGAGTAACCGGGGAAGTAGTCTGCACAAAGAAGAAAGAAGTAGCGCAAAGTCAGAGGACAAATCAAATGACAAGGGGCAGGCAAAGGGACGAAAAGGAAGGCGGCCTACATTCAATCAAATCCTCAATCCGTCCATAGCCTTTGCTCAGCGCTTGCTTTGCCTCAACCCAGCCCGCCGCCTCGGTCTTAAATTCGGCTTTGAGGGCGGCCTCGCTGTCCTGCACCGCCTTCAGGGCCGCCTTGTGGCTCTCCTCCTGGTCGGCCAGTTTTTTGGCCAGGCGGTCATGTTCCTGGGCCAAGGTGTTGCCCTCGGCTTCCTTGGCGCGAAGGGCAGTCTGGACCCCACCTAGCTGCTCCCTCAAGTCGGTGTTGGCCCCTGCAGATATGAAGAAGAAGAAAAAAGAAATAACGAAGAAGTCGTCAGGAATGATCCGACCAGCGCCTTGATCGGCCCAAATCTCGGGGACTACACCCGGTGGAGTCTGTTGTAGCCCCATGAGATAAAAAGCAAGCACCTCCGGCTCTCGGTCGGATCAATGGTCTTGGTTCATCTCACAGGCACAGGAGTTGAATGCAGCCTACTCGGTGACCGACTCGGAACTCGGGGACTACACCCGGTGGAGTCTGTTGTGAGCCCCCGCGGAAGAAATCAAGAGCAATCGACGAAAAGCAAGAGGACTCACCCTAATAACCGTCTGCGTCGTGAGAAACTCTTGGGTATCTTGCTTCAGTGTGGCAGCCTGAAGCCCGACTCCGGACTTCTGTGCCGCCATGTTCAGCTCGGCCGTCCCTCAGGCGTCCACCCGAACGAGCTGGTCTGGCCGCCTCAAATCCAGGGCTGGTGAGCTGGTGCCCTTGGCTTCTGCGGCTCGGCGCTGAAGTCGCCTCCCAGCGTGCGTGGTGAGGCAGCGACAGCCTGCGAGATCTGCCCCCACTGCCGGCTCGCCTCCCGGCCGGCTGCTCCCAGCAACACGTCAGGCCCGGCCGCCTTAGCCCGTTCGGTCGGCGGTGATGGTGCCGCCTCTCCCT
Source organism: Aegilops longissima (assembly GCA_021605205.1). NCBI lineage: Eukaryota > Viridiplantae > Streptophyta > Magnoliopsida > Poales > Poaceae > Aegilops > Aegilops longissima. Next base: position 9,819 of record JAHIAM010003798.1, read on the forward strand.
CCGGGGCGACTCGTCGCCCTCCTCCCTCTCCATCGTCGGCTGGTTGCGGCCGGCTTCCTCCAGCAGAAGCCTTTGGAATATCGGGGGCCCGCAGTGCGAAGGGGTGATGAGCTGCGAAGGCTGGTTCTGCTGAGGGCCTCCACCTCCCTTCATGACCACAACCTCCCCTAGGCCTTGGCCGCCGCGTCAGCTTGCTCCTCCGCCGAGTTCTCCGACGCCTCCTGGGCCGCCCTCCGGTCCTCCCGCGCCTCTCGCGCATTCCGCTCCATCGCCGCTAGGAGTTTGGCGCGGGGATCCACGCGGCGGGCGCTCGATGACCCTCCCGCCTCTCCAACTATGGAGGCGGCGGTGTAGGACCTTGAAGTATGTCTAGAGGGGGTGATTAGACTACTTGACCAATTAAAAACTTAGCTTTTTCACAGTTTTAGAGTTTGGCAGATTTTAGCTATGTTAGGACAAGTCAAGCAATCACCACACAATTCAAGCAAGCATGCAAAGAGTGTATGAGCAGCGGAAATTAAAGCATGGAACTTGCAAGAAAGTAAGGGGAAGGGTTTGGAGGATTCAAGCATGGTGGAACACAGATGTTTTTGGCGTGGTTCCGATGGGTGGTGCTATCGTACCTCCACGTTGATGGAGACTTCAACCCACGAAGGAGTAGCAGTTTCTTGAGTCCACGGAGGCTCCACCCGAAGGGTCCACAGTAGCAACCTTGTCTATCCCACCATGGTAAGTAAGCCCATGAAGGACTTGCCTCACTAGCGGTAGATCTTCACAGTAAGCGATCTCCTTGCCCTTACAAACTCCTTGGTTCAACTCCATAATCTCGTCAGAGGCTCCCAAGTGACACCTAGCCAATCTAGGAGACACCACTCTCCAAGAAGTAACAAATGGTGCGTTGATGATGAACTCCTTGCTCTTGTGCTTCAAATGATAGTCTCCCCAACACTCAACTCTCTCTCATAGGATTTGGATCTGGTGGAAAGAAGATTTGAGTGGAAAGCAACTTGGGGAAGGCTAGAGATCAAGATTCATATGGTAGGAATGGAATATCTTGGCCTCAACACATGAGTAGGTAGCTCTCTCTCAGAAATGGCAAGTTGTAAGTGTAGGTTTGTTCTGATGGCTCTCTCCACGAATGAAGATGAGGTAGAGGGGTATATATAGCCTCCACACAAAATCTAACCGTTACACACAATTTACCAATCTCGGTGGGACCGAATCAACAAACTCGGTCAAACCGATTTTAGTAAACCTAGTGACCGTTAGGGTTTTCGGTGGGACTGACTTGCATCTCGGTAGGACCGATATGGTTAGGGTTAGGGCATAACGTAATCTCGGTGAGACCGATTACACAAACTCGGTGAGACCGATTTTGGTAATTAGCTAACCAGAGAGTTGGTCGGAGTAAACTCGGTGGGACGATTAAGCTCTTTCGGTGAGACCCGAAGCGTTCTGAAAGGAAGCAGAAAGTTTACATTGCAATCTCGGTGGGACTGCAAATGCACAAGGAATTAGGCTCATGGGTTACTCTTCCATGTCACATACATCTTGGTGGAGCACTCAAAATGATCGGATTGAATACATGCACTCATCACCAAGCACGTGAATGATCCGTAGGATAGATAAGATAATATCATCAAACATGCATAATTGTAGCTTATGATCAAACACATGATCATCAATGTCTCGAAACATAGTATCTCAAGCGGTCAAAAGCAAACAAGTTTAAAAAACCACCAAATCAAGAGAGAACAAAAGCAACTCTCTCTCTCTCTCTCTCTGCCTATGATCTATACATTTTTCTCCCCCTTTGGCAACAAGTTACCAAAAAGTTCATAGAAAATGCATAGTGCTAGATCGACTCTCGGGATTGATCTATAGGTGGTGGTGTGGGATAAGCGCCAGGGCGAAGACTTGAGTTGAAGTAGATGGAGCTGGAGCTGGTGTAGGTCTTTGGAGCTGGTGGCCTTGAGGCTGTGGCTGGTGCAGATGAAGTGGCTCACAGTGTCGAGGCAGCACTGCGTGAGATGACCTCTGGGCTCTATGCACTCTGGCAAATGCATCGAGTTGTTGTTTTGCCCTTCCTCTCTGCATGTCATCCTGTGGTTGCTCCACAGATGAATCTCGATTACTTTCACATCTAAGTCATAGAACTTTTGTTCCATGATTCTTTCAAGCTCTCCTGATTTGGAGTGAGGGTGGCCAATCCCTTCTCAATCCTCAGTCTTGATGCTATTAAGTATCCAAGCTGCTCTGCTTGTTCTTCAAGAAATACTCAGATGCCTCCTCTTGAGTTGGCATCACAGCAGCCTTCTCCTTCCTTGTCTTCTCCTTCTTCTCTTGTGCTTGAGCGGCGATGGATCATTATCATTCATGACAACCTCATTGTCCTCAAAGTGCGGATAAAGTGGAAAATGTTCTTTATCAATAGATATTTTCATGTGCCCATCTTTGAGTTAATCAACTCCACGGATCTGAGGGCATATCCACAACTTCTCTTACAGTGCTGCAGTCCTCTTAATGGTTTCAACCATAAGGCTCATGACTTTGAATTTACGTAGCACGTCAAACAAATGCAACATATTGATTGCATGCCCTCTAATCACGTTGTGGTCACGGACTTAGGCGATAAGTATGCCTTAAGATCACGATTGATAGTTGGCAGCCACAGCGGAAGGAAGTGGACTGATCAAACTTATATGTCTCAATGGCTGTATGCAGGATCTCCTTGTACATGTGTGCCATGGAATTGTGGTCCATTTCTTCTTGGCATATACATCAGGTCATCTTCATTCTCCTCTGGGGCATTTATCAGCTTTGCCCTCCTCAGCAGTTGGTGGTACCTTGTACCTTGAGACATCCACACTATCACGCCATCTGGATAAAAGTGTCTTTGTGGAGTAGAAGCTGCATGATAGGTTCATCGTTCCGGTTGGTGAGCTTTTGCCCATGAAGTCTGCAACTCAACGACAACAAAACTGTCTTGCACTCCAGGATAATGCTCTACATTTTCTTTCATGTAGGTCCGGTCGACCCACCTCATATCACACACTATGGGCTTCTTATCCGTGAGGATAGTCTCATAAAAGGTCTGCTGTTCCTTGGTGTGGAACACTGTAGTCCTAACAGTTCTTCTCCTTGTGGCATATGGATCTGTCATCCTCCATAGCCTCAACCCATTGTCTCTTCGATCTTCATGTCCTCGGCCCACAGGATGGGCATCATTGTGGTACAGTATCTTGGGCTTGAGCTTCCTCGGAACTTGTCCTTCTTCATCTTCTTCATCAGCAACCTCATGCCTTTGGGGCCTTGTTCTTCTCGAAGTTGGAATACTCTGGTATTCCTCTTTGGTCTGAACTTGGCCTTGGGGGCAGCTTTGGGTGCTTCCTTGGGCTTAGATGTGGCAGCCCCGATCTTATAGCATCACCCATAAGCTTTGGTGCCTTGGGTCTTGGTGCAGCAATCTCTTCTTCCTCTTCCATCATGGAAGGCTTCCCAATAACTCTTTGTGGTCTTCTTGACCCTTTCTTTCATTTTCTTTCCTTCGACGGTGGCTCTTTAGGATCAGGCTTTTCAGGAATTTGAGTTGATGCTCGACCTTTGGCATAGGTTTCCTCTTGGCAGGAACCTTCCTATTGAGTCGGGCTTTGTGCTATGTCTTGAGCCATACTCCTTTTGAGAAGCGCCTTCTTGAGGTTGCCTCATCCCCTTCGCCCTATAATCCTCATCTTGAGAATCTGAGGTTTTCTTCTTCCTTTGCTGAGTGGCAGCTTTAGGCAAATTGCTTGGGGTCCTCCTTTTGCCTTCATCTGAGCTGCTGGAGGGACTAGTGCCCTCGCGATGTTCACCTGCTCCTCGACCTATTAGACTATCACTGCAGTGCGACATCTTTGCAAACAACTTGACTGACCACAGTGAAGAGTTATAGATGAGGTAGAGTGGATGAGCATCACAAAATGCAGAGATTTTTGCAAAGAATGACTTCAAAATTCAGTTTTAGTTTTCCACGAAAGCATTTCGGATCAATCGATTTTCAAACTCGGTGATACGAAGCAGTTTGGAACCTAAGCTGATGAACTCGGTCGAGACCAGAGTCACAGTTGATGCACCGAGGCTGCTAGGGTTTCTAAAGTCCTAAAATCATTCTCACCGATTAGCAATTCTCGGTCGGACCGAGTCTCACTAGTGCAATGGCATAAGCCAAATCGGTGGGGACGAGTTTTCCAACTCGGTGGGTCGAGATGGTTTGGTGAGCTCTAACACTACTAGGGAAAAGCCTATACAGAATCTTAGCAGCAGCGGAGTCAAAAAGAAGTGCTGCTGCTAATTAGTAATGGCAGTGTGCGGAAACCCGCTGCTGATAAGTTTTAGCGATGGCGCGCTCGTGTAAACCGCCTTGCTACAAATATCCCGGCGGTGTTGGCGAGCTCCATTTAGCGATGGCGCGTTGCCGAACCGTGCTCTTGCTACGGATCTAATAACAGCGCTTTTCTTTGGGATCGCTGCTGCTACATTTCAAATTGGCAAAAAATTTGTCCTTTATTAGCGATGGCGCCGTTGCTCAAAGCTGCTGCTGCTAATTCTTCAACAACGGCGCATTTCTTCTCAGCGCTCTGCTAACCGCACCAACCACCACCTTTCCCCACCGTGCCTCCTCCCCTCCTCTCTTCCCTTCCCCTACCTCCCCACATGCTCCCACTCTCCTCTTCTTCTTCCTCAATACTTCTCCCCATCACTCTCTCTTCATTACTCACCTTCTACACCACCTCCATTAATGCATCTCCTTTCTCTTTTCCTTTCCCCTCCACTAGTTGAAGTTGTCTCCTCCCAAATTAGCTAGCTAGGTAGATGTAGCATTTAGTTAAGTGACCTATTTGCCTCTAACTAGATCTATCTTTGTCAACAAGAGCTTTGTGCACTTTTGATCTCCTACAACATCATCTCCACCGTGTGCTCGATCTCGATCGAGGTGATGAAAATTTCATGCTTTTGCAAAATGAAAATATGTTTATGTGTGTGTGATATGTTTGTGGAAATTGTGTGTGTGTACATAAATTGTGCTTTGAGTTGCCTATGTTTTGCGAAATGTCGATTTATTTCTGTTTGGTGAATTCGAGACAAACTCTAGATCCATATATGTCCTATTTTAGGGAAGGTCATGCCAAATTTTGTATGACTTTGATGCATGCATGCATTTTTATAATCAATTTGTTTATTATTACCATGCGAGTTGGCGATGGTCGATTGGAGCGATGGTGGACAGGTGGTTGCGATCGGCGGTGCGGGACATGAAAGAAAATAACAGACAGAGGTTTTATGTCCGTGTCGAAAATGCAAAGGAATAGTTTGGCTTGACCCCCATGGCGATGGTCGTTTGAGCGCACCTGCTCATGACTGGTTTCATGGATGGCTATCTGCGGTGGATAATTGAAGATGAGGATGGCGATGTTGAGGATGCCGGCAGGGCAGGAAATGATGACATGGGGCAAGGCGAAGAGATGATCGATAATGGCGGCGGGGAAGAGGCGGACATGGCGGCGGAAGAAAGGGCCACACATGGCGGAGGAGAAGGGGACGGACATGGCGGCGGAAGAGCGACATGGACTCCACGCAGCAGAGTTAAATCGGTACTAAGTTCAATCGTGCGGGACCCTCATGTTCAGAATTGCTTCACAAGGAGGCAATCTTGAGAGAGCTGCTTCTAGAGAGGAGGCTAAGCTGGAGCAAGCGGTGGTAGACTCGAACACTCCATTGTCGATGGTTGCAATCCTGAGGTGACCGGCTTGAGTTTCACGCTCCAACTCCACGAAGATGAAGGCTAAAAACAAATGGACCGACACTAGCCTCGATGGCGTCTCAAGTACCTAAAGGATGTTCTTCCCTTGGGTAATCTATGTCCTACTAGTGTTGATGAGGCCAAGAAGATCGTGTGCCCTCTTGATCTGCCACCCGTTAGATACCATGCGTGCATCAACGATTGCATAATTTATCGGAAGAAGCCGCGGAAAAAACAAGCTGTCCGGTGTGCAATGCTTCTCGATACAAGAAGGCGGGAAGAAATGTCCCGAAAGTTGTATGGTACTTACCGATCACTCCCGTCTCGGAGGTATTTTGTAGATCCCAAGGAAGCAAAGCTAATCTGCGCTGCAGCGGAGAGGAAAAGCCCGACGATGGATATGATCCGAAGCTGAGACACGTGAAGGATGGAAGCCGGTGGAGGCGTTGAACAGCTTCTATCGTTATTTTGAATGTGATGCAAGGAACATCATGCTCGTGGCGTGTCGATGGCATGAATCCGTTTGGCAACAGAACACCAACCATAGCACATGGCCCGTGTTTGTATGGATGTACAACCTCCCCTGGTTGTGCATGAAATCAAAATACATTCACATGAGCATGCTTATTCAAGGGCGAAACAACCAGGAAATAATATTAATTTGTATTTGGGGCTACTTCAAGAGGAGTTAGACATGTTATGGAAAACACCGGCCAAGACATGGGGCCTTGACAAGGTGAGTATTTCAACATGAGAGCAGCTGATCACGTGATGCAGGACTATCTCGATTCTGGATATGTGGCGGGCCAGGTGTGCCATGGATATTGCGGATGCCGCGGTGCATGGATGATCTGACGTCTCGGCTAACGTCAAGGAAAGATGGCGGAGTGCAGGAAAATCGTGTACATGGGGCATCGAAGATGGCTTGAGCAGGGCGACCCGTGGAGAAACCGTTGAGATCTATTCAATGGTCACGCTGAGCATCGAGGACCTCCATGTAAGCGGGGCGTTACCGAGATCGATGAGCTGTTGAAAAGCTGGAAGAGTGCTTTGCCGGGAAAGAGCGATGAGAAAGGCGGCGGGCCGCTGCTGAAGGTATGGAAGGCGAGTCGTGTTGCAGGACTTGATGCTGGCACAAACTTCGATACACCTCATTGCCTTGATCAAATGCATATCTATAAGAATGTCCTTGAGAGCTTGCTGCATAACAGCGATGAACATGCGGATAAGACCAAGGATGGGCGAAGGCAAGAAAAAGACTTACAAGATTTGAAAATTAGGGAAGATCTGCACATGCCGCACCGTAAAATGTCGGGCGAGATAGAGAGCGGAGGCAGAGGCACGGGAGAAGAAGGGCAAGAAAATAAAGAAAAGGATTATTGCCCCCTTCTTGCTTCACCTTAAGTCAGGCTGAGATCAAAGCCTTCTTTAAGTGCCTTACGGAGTCAAAGTTAGTTCGATTCTTGTGGCAAGATAAGCAGATATCTGAACACGGACAAGAAAAGGTTCAGCGGGATGAAGTATCATGACTGTCATGTGATGATGGCCTTGATACTACTGTTTCCCTTAGAGGATAATGGACAAACACGTCCGTGACCGCTTATTGGTCTCTGCAACTTTTCGGCGTCATCTCGAAAGTCGATCGGTGTGAAGCAGCTCAAAGGCTACGAGGAAGAGATCGTTGTGATCTGAATGAGCTTGAGATGTACTTCCGCCAGCGTTCTTTGGCGTGATGGTGCATCTATGTGTCCATATTGTGGATGACTTAATAGACATGGGGTGCGTCATTCCTGCACAACACGATGCCATTTGAGAGGATGAATGGGATCATCAAAGGATTCGTTAAGTAACATGTCACGTCCGGATGGAAGCATCGTCGAGCTATTTGCACAAGAGTGCATCTCTTTACGTGAGAATTTTCTATATGGCGCAGACCAGCCGCCTAGTGTTAGTGTTGGTTTGCCGTTAACAAGCACGATGGGAGGCTTGAAGGAGATGGTCCTTTGCACGGTCGCGAGGGAACTGCACGTGGCATACTCAGATCGGCCTTGGCGACTTTGTGAGAACAAACTTGGTAGTTCTACAACACCTAGGCGAGGTAGATCCTTTAGTAGCCTTTGCACAAAGAAATTATCATAAGAAGTATCGTGACCGGGGGTATCATGAGATGAGGCCGAAGTTACTAGAGCACAACTCCACTTTCTGCATTTGTTCAAAGAGCATATTATTGCTAATCCTCGGGAGGAAGGCTCTAAGGACTGTGACATAGATATGATGAGTCAACCATATAATGAATCGGGCTATCGACTTGCTAATGAGGATATGGATGATATGCGGGAAGGGTCATATCATGGATTGCAAAAGTCTCTCTTCATGAAATCCTCCACGGGACACGCTGAAGATGTCGCCTCAACACAGGCTCAACTAGCGAGGGCGAGGTCGTCTGATGCTTAGCCAGAACAACTGGGGCAGGGGTTAAGGAAGAGTGCGGAAGGTGTGCCCAAGAAAAAAGGAGAGGAAGAGATCGGGAAGGTGGCGCCTCCAAACAAGCGAGCACATAGCAGCAGACGATGCATTACGAAGGCGTGTACACATGAAAAGTGCGCTCATGTTCCATCTCGCAGGCGAGCCGATGCTACCTCGAAACCCATGGAGGCACTATCGAGGATCTCGGGCTGCTGCGACCATGTCTTGTCGTGAGAAAAAACTCTAGCCTCAAAGGATCCGGGATATCCGACAACGTGGCTCGTGTGCTGTGGGGAAGTGCTACGTCGACACACAGCCGGGGAGGTGTTCTTCACGTGGTTTGACCATATCTTTGAGATGTTTCTAACAAAGCGACTTGATTTTACTATCGTCCGCCTTTTTGCGCTTCTATATGAGTGTTGGAGATATGCCTAGAGGCAATCATGTATGATGATATTTCCTATGTGTTTATGAATAAAGATAGTCCTTGGACATTATCAATGATGTGTATCGGCAAGTCGTGACTTGTTTGTGGGACTATACATTGTATGATGACTGTCCTAAAAGGTCCCTAGTCGAAAGGGATGTGTGGGCGCGCGGCCGACTAGACTAGCATATGACACGGTCGATGGCTCGGTCTCACTAGCCATGGAGCATTGGATGCTAACGGATAATATGGACTTGGAAAGGTGCTGGTGGGATCCGAGTCGAGATAAGGTCGAGTCGGACAGACCCAACTATGAGGCCTTGGCGATATGTCATCTGTGAGTCTCTAGTACAACATCGTTCTATGTCCTAAGACTGGTGGCATGTACTCGGGATGGTGTGAGACTTGCTTTGGGCCGACCAAAGCGCTACTCCGTGTTGGGTAGTTACAAAGGTAGGTTTGGGTTTGTCGATCCCATCTTTGCGAGACATGGTCGAGCAAGATGGGATTGCCCCTCCGATCGGGAGAGATATACTCTGGGCCCCTCGTGTGATCGACCAGGAATAGCATGGCCATGCGACAAGGATTATGAGATAATCCGGATTGTGGTGGTATCCTTTGGAGCGAAAGAGGTCGGGCTAGCACAAGGATGACAGTCTGCCTTGAGCCCGACAACATATATCGTGTGGCAAAAGGAATGGAAGTATGATGTGCAGGTTAGCCTAACCAGCTTCATAAATGCTTGGTGGTGTGCACGCCTTGCTAGAGGCCGCTACCAACCGTCAGGTCGGAGGTGATCGAGCTGTGACCAAGCTGACTTGAACCTAAGGGGTCAGCAGCAAGGAAGGAACCTATGAGGTCAGTTCGTAGGACCTTTGGTGGGATGTGATCCGAAGCTGGACTAGGAGCGTGACGAAATAGACTTTGGGCTTTAGGGTCCGTGCGAGGCCCAAGTGTTGAGCTTCATGACGGGCGCCTATATAAAGTGGAGTGCGGCACACTCATGGCGGCTTTTGCACGAGGTCGCGAAATCTCTTTGGCCTCGGGAGGCAGATCACTTGACCTCGGGAGGTTGATCGCTTCGGCCTCGGGAGCAACCTCCACTCGCCCATTGTGTGATTGGACCTAGCAGTCCGCGCACGGTGTTCCTCCCTTGCAGCGGATAACGTTAGGCGGTGCACTTGCGCGCTCCGCGAACTTCGTCTGAAGGATCGGACGATCGGCCGCTCGAGAGAGATCGGACGAGGAGGAGGCGATCCACTCGGACGCTGCCCCAACTCTTCTTCGCTGCGGCACGCTGCGCGTCTAGTGGTAACGAACTGTGATCCATCTCCGTAGCATGTTCTGGATGTTACTGCGCGTAGGAATTTTTAATTTGCGATCGGCGCACCCTACCGTATATCCCAACAGTGGTATCGAGCCTCTGTTATAGGATTTGGATTCAGATCGTATGCATATTAGATATGTGGAAGCGGCGGATGAGATCTGTTGTCCTTGAAGAGATCGGCTATGTGCACGGTTGATGTGATCAAGCTGCACATGGGGATCGTTGAGGCTATGTTTTACGTAAATCGGGATCGATGAGGTTGTGACACGATCTACCCCTACCGATCGGTCATCCGCCATCGGGGTTAACGATGAAGCGTAAATCCGAATCGGATTAGCGATGATCGTTAAGATCGGTCGGATCGAGAGAATTGGCGTGATAGGAGTTCAGATGTGATCGTGATTTTACGCGCATGCGCTGCGCACCCTTGGCGCTGCCTTGAACCCGCCCGCTAACCAGTTAAGCGGGACGCCCGTGTGCGTGGCGCCGTGTATTCGTACCGCCACACAAAGCGATAGAATGTGATTCTATGCATAACTTTGTTTTGTAGGTTTGATGTGGATAGTATGGCTCATGTGTATGTGATGCATGTGTGTAATTTATCGTGGCCTGCGTGTCATGTTTGTCGACGGCGAGAATAAAGTGCTGTCATTATATTGTATAACGACCTGCGTGTCGACTTGTGACTCTATGTAAAATTCATTACTAGTTGTAGTAGTTGGATAATAGAGATCAGGTTGGCGGCTTGGCGTTCGGCGTGACAAACAAGATGGAGTTAAGTAGATGGTCATCGAATCGAGAACCGACCTAGAAGAGCGTCCATGAAGGAGCCATACTATTTCACAATATGTGTTATTTGTGATTGTTATGCTTCTTTGTTTCTATGCATGTTAAAATGATAGAATGATCCCTCATGAATATCAAGTGAATTGCCATCCCCAATGTTGCACCTTCATACGTCAAATCGTCTAGTAGTGGGCTCATAAAATTGGGGTGCTGCTTGGGTGTCCTTGAGCTGAAGGGTTAGTGTCGGACACGGACATACCTTACATCGAGTTAACTTGACAAGGCTATAAAAGCGGTTTTGGGCCTTGTGGCAAAGAAGGTTGGGAGCAGGTATGAGATACCTTCCGGTAGCGAAGTCGTATAGAATACGATTAGCAAGGTTGCTTACCATATAGGTATGTTGGCTAGCAGTGATGCTAAAGCTCACTAGTCGCATGCGCTAGTCGGATCTGAATCACTCGAGAGTTTGCGGAGGATGCCAACTTGAGTGGGAGTATTTACATTTAGGCTAGAATTACTCTACATAAACACATTGCTTAGTGATTGCATATTTTTGTTGTAGATCAATGGCACCACCTGCTCAACCCAACTTTGCATTGAAATCAATTCGGAAAAGGATAAACTGAATGGAACAAACTTTACCACTGGTATAGAAATCTGAAATTGTTCTCAAGCACGATAAAAGGAACATGTTCTAGAGGATCCACTTCGGAGGAACCTGCTGATAATGCTAGTGCCACAGCTAAAAATGCCTACGAAACTTCGTTGATGAATCAACGGAGATCAGTTGTCGATCTTTGGCTTGTATGGAGCCGATTTGCAACACATTTGAAAGCGTTGAGGCTTACGATATGATCGAGAGTCTCAAGAGCATGTTTGAACCACGAGCTAGGACCGAAAGGTTCAACGTCTGGCGATCCTTGATGGATTGCAAGCTGAAGGAAGGTGATCACTGAGCCCACATGTGATCAAGATGATCGGATATGTGCAAGCTTTGGATTGTTTGGGCTTCCGCTCTTGGATGAGCTGCTCTTGATGCTGTTACGGGTTCTCTTCCGCCCAGCTATGGGGCGTTCATCTCGAACTATCATATGCATGGCATGGATAAAGCTCCTTGAATTGCATGGGATGCTCAAAGTGGCGAGCAGGATACTAAGAAAGGCACGCATCAAGTGTTGATGGTGCGAAATCTAAGTTCAAGAAGAGTTGGTCCAAGAAAAAGGCTAAGGCAAAGGCGCGGAGGCGGTAACCTCTGCGCTGCGTGAAATCTGGACGGACTCGAACCGTTTGCTTTCTTTGCAAGGAGACGGTCAATGGAAGAGGAACTGTAGCAAGTGGCTTGCGAGCATGGCAAGAAGGCTGGAAATGCTTCTTGGACAAAGGTACACTTGTTGCATATGTTATAGACATTTACCTTCTTGACATACCTAGTAGCTCTTGGGTATTTGATACGGATCGGTTGTTCATATTTGCAACTCGATGCGAGGGCTAGTAAGAACTAGGCGTGTGGCACAAGGGAGATTGACATCGGTCGGCAACAAAGCAAGAGTTGCTGCGTTGGAGGTCGACGCGATGCAGCTCAACTTCATACGGATTAATTATGGAATTGAATAATTGTTATTACATTCCTGCACTTAGTCGGAACATTATTTCTGCCTCATGTTTGATGAGTCAAGGTTATGAATTCAATTTAAAGGACAATGGTTGTTCGATATTTTTGAATGGTATGTTCCACGGCTATGCACCCATTGTTGATGGGCTATTTATATTGAATCTAGAACAGGAACGGTCTATAACGTAAATGTCAAGAGGCATAAGCCTAATGAGATAAATCCGACATACTTACGGCATTGCGGCTTGGACACATTAATGCGAAGCATGAAGAAGCTCCATGATGATGGGCTCTAACCCGTCCGACTTGGTCGTTCGAGACATGTGAATCATGCTTGCTCGGCAAGATGACTAAGTCTCCTTTCGCAAAGAGTTGCGAGAGGCGTCCGAAACTATTGGAGCTTATACAGTGATGTGTGTGGTCCAATGAGCACAACTGCGAGGTGGCTATCGATGCCATTGACTTTTACCGGCGACTTGAGTAGATATGGATATATCTATTTGATGAGGCACAAGTCGGAGACTTTGAAAAGTTCAATAAGTTTGAGCGAGGTTGAGAATCAGCTCGGCAAGACTATAAAGCCTGCGATCGATCGTGGAGGTGAGTACATGAGCCAGGAGTTCGATGATCATCTGAAAGGTCGAGGTATAGTACCTCAGCTCACACCTCCGGGTAAGCCACGGAGAAATGGCGTGTCGAGCGAAGGAATAGGACCTTGTTGGACATGGTCCGGTCTATGATGAAACAAATCGGATTTACCCTTGTCATTTTGGGGATCGCTCTAGAAGCGCAACTTTCACACTTAATAGGGTACCATCAAAATCCGTAGACAAGACACGCATGAGATGTGGACTAGGAAGAGTCGGTTTATCTTTTCTAAAGATTTGGGGTTGTGAAGCATTTGTCAGCGACTTATGTCGGACAAGCTTACACCAAGTCGGATAAATGCATATTAAATGGGATATCAGAAACCTTGGGATATAGCTTCTACAACCGGAAGAGAACAAAGTGTTTGTTGCTCGGAGCAGGGTTTTCCTTGAAAGAGTTTCTCGGTCGGGAGGCCGATGGGAGGGCGGTTCGACTCGAAGAAATTCGAGGACCACTCGAGGACAGCTCGGTGGTGATGAGATCATCACGGTCGGTCGGGGAACCTGTAGTGGAAGCGGCACGGAACCACGAAGGTCGGAGATTCTTGCGAGTCGTGATGTATTGTTGCTAAGCGGCAGGCTGGCCACGTATCGAGAAGCGATGGTGAGCCCAAATTCGAGGCATGGCTAGAGGCCATGAGATCGAGTTAAAGTCCATGGATGAGAATCAAATGCAGGACTTGGTTGATCCGCCACTGGCGTAACTTGCCATTGGTTGCAAATGGGTCTTTAAGAAGAAAACCGATGTGGATGGATATGTTCAGATCCACAAAGCTCGGCTTGTCGCTAAAGGTTATGGACAAGTTCAAGGAGTTGACTACGATAAGACTTACTCGCGGTAGCGATGCTGAAATCGGTGAGGATCATACTAGCTATAGCTGCATATTTCGATTACGAGATATGGCGGATGGATGTCAAGGCGGCTTTCCTTCACGGAAATTTAACGAGGGCGTGTATATGATACAGCCGAGGTTTTGTCGATCCGACTAGCACTAGTAAGGTTTGCAAGCTCAAGAGATCCATTTATGGGTTGAAGCAAGCATCTCGGAGTTGGAACATTCGTTTTGATGAGGTAAATCACTGGTCTCGGTTTCATCAAAAGCGAAGAGGACTCTTGTTTATATAAGAAGTTAAGTGGGAGCTCGATAGTGTTTTTGATCTTGTATGTGGATGACATACTCTGATGGGAACGATGTTTCGATGTTAAACTTCGGTCGAGGAATCATTGAATGGCAAGTTTTCGATGAAAGACCTTGGTGAGGCAGTCTATATTTTAGGCATTAAGATCTATAGAGATAGATCGAGGAGGCTGCTCGGCTTAAGCGAACGCGTACATAGATAAAGTGTTGAAGCGGTTCAACATGAGTGAAGCGAAAAAGGGTTCTTGCCGCTCTCACATGGTATAAGGCTAAGCGAGACTTAGAGTCCTTCGACATCGATGGCGAAGCGGGATGAGTAGGATTGCGTATGCCTCGGCAATCGGATCCATCATGTATGCCATGATATGTACAAGGCCTGATGTTGCTTTTGGAATAAGCCTAACAAGTAGATACCAGGCCAACCCGGTGAGAATCTCTTGGCAGCGGTAAAGACTATTTTGAAGTACGAAAAGGACTAAAGAGATGTTCCTAGTTTATGGAGGTGAGGAAGAGCTCGTCGTGGGGGGTTCGTCGATGCTAGTTTCCAAACCGCGGAGATGATGTCGATCACGATCTGGATTCGTATGCGTCACGAGCGGAGGAGCGGTGCACTGGATGAGTTCCAAGCAGGATCACGGTGGCGATTCTACCACGAAGCGAATACATTGCGGCTTGTGAAGCTGCAAAGGAAGGTGTTTGGATCCGGCATTTTCGGATGATCTTGGTATTTTCCAGCCTCGGTGAAACCGTTGGACCTTTATTGTGATAATTCTGGTGCCATCGCACAAGCCAAGGGCGAGGAATCACCACAAGGTCGGACACATAGACCGGAAATATCACGTCTGAAGATCGTAAGAATGGTGATGTAGAGTTATGCAAGATTCACACGGATGCAAATGTTGCAGATCCGTTGACTAAGCCGCTTCACAACCCAACCATGAGGGACGCGTTAGAGCTATGGGCATTCGATGTCTATTTGATTGACTCTAGTGCAAGTGGGAGGCTGTTGGAGATATGCCTAGAGGCAATCATGTATGATGATATTTCCTATGTGTTTATGAATAAAGATAGTCCTTGGACATTATCAATGATGTGTATCGACAAGTCACTACTAGAAAAAGGGCTATAGATGGGATTGACACTAATGGTCGCACGAGAAAGTAGGTGCGCCATTGAAGTATACTAATAAACACCACCTTGCGATCGCCATTAGAGTTGAAACTACTAATGGCGCACAGGCAAAGATTGCGCCATTAGTATCAAAAAAATTTGAACTAGTGCGCTGTCCAAACATACTAATGGCGCATCCAGATTAAGTCGCCATTAGTACTTGTAACTACTAATGGCGCACCGGAAAAAAGATGCGCCATTAGTATCAAAAAAATTTGAACTAGTGCGCTTGTCCAAACATACTAATGGCGCATCCGGACGAAGTGCGCCATTAGTAGTTATAACTACTAATGGCGCCCGATGCAAAGTGCGCCATTAGTATCAAAAAAATTTAACTAGTGCGCTGTCCAAACATACTAATGGCGCATCAAGATGAAATCGCCATTAGTAGTTTAAACTAGTAATGGCGCCTCTGCGGATCAATCATCATTAGTATTTTTTTTTTTTTGCAAAACTACTAATGGCGCACCTTGCCGAGAAGGTCGCCATTAGTTACTGGATTACTAATGGCGCATTTAGTCTGGTGCGCCATTAGTAAGTGAGCAGCAACAAGATATTTTGGACAGCCTCTCCTACCACACTCACTTTCTCCCCACTTCATTATCTCCACCTCCTCCTTGTCTCAGGTGCCTCCTCTTTTCACCTCATTTCCACCATAGATTCATTCAAATTAAGTGGTTAAATTACCTTGTTTTAATAGGTAAGTAAGGGGAAGCTATATTTATGTTGTTCTCCCTACAACAATGTGCACATGCACTTTTACTGACCTAGCTAGATCTATGTATGTTAGGTGGTGTTGCATATGTTTGTGGTGTTGCAAATGTGTTTGTGTTTGGAGGTGTACGGTATTTGAAATCGATAGTTGCCAATATTTTGCGGAATGTTGATTCATTTCCGTTTAGTGAAATTTTAGCATTAAGCATTCTTTTTGGTCCTATTTTTGGGAAAGTCATGCCAAATTTTGTTTGGTTCTAAAATATCGTTTTGCTCTACCCATGACGACCATAGTCCTCACGATGACGAAGGCATCGTGAATAGGATTTGAGTCCCATGAAGGCGAGATGCTTCAAAAGAGCGAGGCGGAGATAAGATGTCCGTGTCGAAGATGCAAACTGAAGAGCCTTATTGCGGACCGGTTCGGGCAGGTCTTGGGACCACCTGCTCTTGCGTGGTTTCATGGATGGCTATCGGTGGCAAGGTGATGAAGATGACTACTGAAGTCGTCCATGGGGGCGGGCAGAAATGAGGAAGGGCAGCAAGACAACCACAGCGGCTCGGGTAGGCGAGAAGGCGAAGAATCCCGGGAGATGATCACGGCGGTGATCTGTACCACGTCATCATGTAGAAGATGCAGAGACATGATGATGAGGAAGATCTGGACGAAGCGGCGGGCATGATCATGAAGATGATGATGCGGCGGAGCGAGCAATATTGGACCATCAATGGGCTGGGTGCAGGACCCTCATATTCAAGAGCTGCTTCTCAAGCGAGGCGGATAACGCCGGAGCTGCCGAGAGAAAGCCAAGATGGATCAACTTGGTTAGCAGCGGTTACTCCATTGTATGAAGGATGCAGGCCGAGGATACCGCTTTGAAAATGCGCTCATGGCTCACGGAGATGAAGGTAAAACACAAAATGATCGGCGCGTGCCGGCGAGAACATGTCATTACAGCACGAGCGTCTTCCCAAAGGGAACAAGTGCCCGACCAGTTTGGAGGCGAAGAAAATCATGTGTCCTCTCGATTTACCGCCGTGAAATACCATGTGTGCATGAACAATTGCATCATTTATCGGGACGAGCGCGAGTCTACCATATGTCCGGTGTCGGCGTCACTCGATACAAGAAGAGGAGAAAGCTCCTCGAAAAGTGGTGTGGTACTTTCCGATCACTCCTCGTCTGCGGCACTATTTCGCGGACCCTACGGTAGCAAAGCTCCTGCGTTAGCCAGCGGATAGGGAGGAGAAGAAGCGAGAAGATGGCGCAAATGATCCGGAGATAGATAAAAAGACAAGATCTTTGAGTCACCCTAAGGATGCGAGCGGTGGCAAGCGTTGAACCGAAGACTCGAATTTGGGAGCGATCAAGGAACATCGTCTTTGAAGCGAGCACCGATGGAGTCAATCCGTTTGGCAGCGGAGAAGCACACAGCACCTGGCCTGTGTTTGTGTGGATGTACAACCTTCCCCCTGGTTGTGCATGAAGAGGAAGTACATTCACATGGTATGCTAATTGAAGGGCGAAACAACCAGGGAGCGACATCAATCTGTGTCTGGGGCTGCTGAAGAGGAGCTTGACCGCTGTGGAAAAGCGCCCATGTCGTGGGGCGCGCCGAGAGAAAGAATATTTCCCTATGAGAGCCGCCTGCTCCGCGGCGGTGCACGACTATCTCGATTCACGGATATCTCGCGGGGCAGGTAGTCCACGGATTTTCTGGATCGTAAGGTGCATGGATGACTGGCGTATCGCCAGCTAGATAGAGATCCGGGTCTTGAAAACCATGTTCATGGGACATCGAAGGTGGCCATGACGATGACCCGTGGAGAAGCGCAAGGATCTGTTCGATGGTGAAACCGAACCCAGCGCCCGATGTGCACGAGGCGGCGAGAAATAGATAAGCTCTTGAAAAATTGGAAAGACTGCCTTTGCGGGAAAGAAGCAAAAGGCGCGAGCCGAGAAAAGCGAAAAGGCGCGAGCAGCTCTGAAGGTATGGAAAATGAGGTCATTTTACGGGACTTGCCGTCTTGGAAGATCCACCATGTGCCTCACAGCCTTGATGTCATGCATATCCACGAAGAGCGTGTGCGAGAGTCTGCTTGGTACCCTGCTCAACATGCGGAGGACCAAAGATGGGCGAAAGCAAGGGCGGACTTGAAATCAATGGGCATCGGGCGGGGAGCTTCACGCTAATGATGATGATGATGATGATGATGATGATGAAGTGAAGCGGGACCACGAAGAGTAAATCGCAAAGGCAAAAGGCCAGAAGACCGGAAATGACTACCCTCCGCGTGCTTCACTCTAAGTCGGGAGGAGATCGAGCAGTTTTCACCTGCCTCCTAGGAGTAAAACTTCCTTCTGATTCTGTGAGGAAGATAAGCGAGATACCTAGACCAGTGAGCGAAGTTCAGCGGGATGAAGTCTCACACTATCACGTCTTGATGTATGATACTTCGGTTGCAATCCGTGGGATCATGGACCGCGCGTCCGTGAAAGCTATTTGGCCTATGCAACTTCTTGGCGTCATCTCGGAAGTCGATTGGCGTGAGAGCAACTTCGAAGGCTACGAGGAAGAGATTGTGGTGATACTATGCGAGCTTTAGATGTACTTCCGCCCGCATTCTTGACGTTATGGTGCATCTGCTGGTCCATATCTTGGAGGATATCATCCTTTCGGGCGGCGTTCTGCTGCGGCATGATGCCGTTCGAAAGGATGAATGGTGTCATCAAAGGATACGTTACGCAACATGTCACGTCGGAAGGAAGCATAGCGAGGGCTTCGACGAAGGTGCATCTCCTCTTGCATGAATTATCTAGGCATCGAGAACCCGTTGGTCTGCCCGTCAGCGAGCACCTCGGCGGGCTCATTGGATGGGGTTACCGTGAGGAGTCGCCCGCGAAATGCATGTCGACCGATGGTCGACTTCGCCGACATTGAAAGAAGCAAACCTAGTCGGCGCTACAACACATAGGCGTGGCGATCCTTGGGTGGTAGAACACAAAACCTTTCTTAAGAAGGCGTACAATGACCAAGGCCAACATAGAGACGGACGGAGATATACTCAAAGAGCACAACTCATGTTTCACGCGTTGGTTCAAGCAGAAGCTTACGCCGTACCCTTTACATGAGGATTCTTCGCGGAAGAACAACTCATCTTCGCCTTATCACGGTAGCGAGCACAACGATGACCTATAGGCGTCACGATATCAACGGCTACATTCTACACGAGGCCAAGGACATGAAGGCGATGGTTATCGAGAACTCCGGGGTAGCGATGGAATCCTACACGTGCGACAATGGCAGATACTACGGAAGGATCGAGGAGATCGGGAGCTGAGCTACACGGAGAGAAGGTCCGATGTTCCGTGTCGAGATGGGCCAAACGTCATAAAAAGAAGACGGTATTTCACCAATATGGTTATACCGAAGCCAAATCAAGACCCATGGTATAAGCGTCACCATGGAAAATGAGCCATAGTGCTGGCTTCCCAAGTGGACCAATGCTTCTTCATTACCGACCCATAAAGCCCGGTCGTGTTGTCGTGAGGAGAGAGCAAAGGAAGATCATCGGAATGGATGGAGTAGCCAATGAGCAAGACTTGACAAATCTGGCGACGGAGGATCGAACATGGCGGCGATGATGAAGTAGCAGCATACACCACAAGAAGAAGCGGGACCACCCTACCTAAGGGCGTCCGTTCCATAGAAGAACTCCATTTGCGAAAAGAAGGGCAAGAAGATTGTGAAGAGATAGCTAGCTAAGATCGATTGTATTTAAATCGTAGACTTCATTTCTCGATTGTATTTCATGGGTACTTTTGAACTATCATGAATATTTTTTAATTTCATGGACACTCGATCCCCTCCATCTCGATCCCCTCCATCTCGATCACTATCCCTCCTGTGAGATCCGGTCCACGGCTGCCGCCCATGACCGCCCGCACCCTCGATTCCCCTACTCAACCGCCGCCCGCTGACCCCGAACCCCTCCCTACTCAACACGCCGCCCGACCGCCGCACCCTCCCTACTCAACGCCGCTTGCCCCCACCCCCGCTCCACCGGCATTCTGTTTGATGATATTTTTTAAAAAATATTACTGTCTTATAAAAAATATTACTGTTATGATTTAAACAAGTTTGAACATATTTAAACACAAGTAAGTATCAAACAGCATTTTAATGCATAAAAAAATTTGTGGAGCACAGGAATCGAACCAGGACCTCTGGTGTGAGGCTGGCTCTTGACCAATCAAGCTAGTAGAGGGACTTGGTGTGGATGAGGTCGGTGGGAGATAACCTGTTGGCTCGGCAGAAATCAAAAAAGTACTAATGGCGCACCGGGGTGAGGTCGCCATTAGTATGGTTATACTTATGGCGCACCGAGGTGTGGTGCGCCATTAGTGTGTGGCGCCCCATCCATACTTCCTCCGGGCCCACACCTATCCCTCTCCCTCGCCCCTCGCCCTCGATCCCTTCCCTCTCCTCTCCAGCGCGCTGCCCGCCGCCTCGGCCGCGCCCCCGCCTCGGCCCGCCCGCCGCCTTGCCCCTCGCCCATCGCCCGGCGCCCGTCAAATCTGTCGCCCGTCTCCAACCACCGCCCTTTGAGGCCCGGCGTCGGGCCGCTCTCCCGTCCACACCACCATCGCCCGACCCTCCGGTGACCGGCCCTTTCCTTGAGTACCTCTCCTCCTTCCTCCTTCCTCCCTCTCCACCCTTCCTCCCCATTCCTCCCTCCCTCCTCCCTCCCCTTCCATGCGCCCTCCACATCCCCTCCGCCCTCCTCCCGCGTCAGCCCCTCCCCCAAGTCCAGGCTCCTGCCTCCCCACCGTCCAGGCGGGTTGGACTTGCCCCTCTCCCCACCCCCACCCCCACCCTCTTCCTCCCCTCCCGTGCCGTCGACCGCCCCCCACCCCCATCCTCCCTACGCTTGTGCCCTGCTTCCCACCTACTGGGACCCCGGACCTTGATCCCCTCATTTACGTCCTCTCGGCGAGGAGCCAAAGAAAATCTCCTCCCTCTCCTTCCTTGATCTTCTCCTCCACCCACTCCCCGATCCGGTCCTCTGATGTTAATTTTGTTGTTAGCATAAGCCCCAATTTAAGTAGTGACATTGGATAAGCTTGCAACTTTTGTTTGGAGTTGATAGCATAATAGTTAAGTTCGACCAAACTTACTTTGCTGCTTGAGATAGAAAATGTCACAGACTGTTGAGATACATGGCATTTGGTTTACTAAATTTGCCCTTTCCTAAAGATATATAGATGCATGCCATGATTTATCAAAGATTCATACTTGATGCTTTTGTGCAACTGAATTTGTATTGTTTTGGCCTTGTTTAAGATGGATTCACACCATAGAGATCGTGTCTATTCCTAAATCATACTCCCTCCGTCAGGAAACTCAATGTATCTAGCGTTTGAGCGACAAGTAATTTTAGACGGAGGTAGTAGAGCCTAGGAATAGTAGTTTCTGTAATTTTACATGAGTTTGAAGCACTGATTGTTCAATGGACTTCTGTTGATGTGTTGAGTGTATTCATACTACTACTACATACATTGATGATTGTCTTATGGTATTGTGACTTGCGAGAAGCTCGATTGTTTTTCTGGAATTTTTCAACATTTTATTCTGATGAGTCTTGCTTCATATTAACTATAAGCAAGCCGACAGCTTGGGCCACTTGTTGTATTATAATCATCATTTGATTAGTGAGTGCGCTCTCTGAGCAGTCCGTTAACCTATCTATGTTGAGAGGCAATTTGTTCCATGTACAACCATTGATTATGCCTTTGAGGCAGTTAGTTAACCTCTCACCTATGTTCATGCAGGGATATTATTCTTGGAAAAGCCACTGTTGGTGGCGGAATAGAAAGATAAGCAGGTACCTATCTTCATCTGTGGCCTCTGGTGATAAATTAGTCGAAATTGTGTATGATTGTTAAATAAAGTAGATAATCTAAAGATCTGAGATAAAATAATTAGGGGAGCATGTGTGAATCTAAAGTATATTGTCAACTTCAACATTTGCTCTGTTGCCCATGTGGTTGAAGCAATGAAGTTGAGTGTGTCATTCTTGCTATGGGCATGTAAGAGAAATGCTCGCCTTGCTAATTTTACCATGAGATTTGGGGTAATCAGCTAGTTACGAGGATTAAATAAGTGTTTGTTTGTTGTTAATTTGAAACCTTTTGGGATTTCGGAAATTAGGGAACTTTTGGGAAACAAAGCCAAAATTGCAAAGTGAATTTAATATTTGCGGTTGAATAGAAATTGGGGTTTGAGTTTTCTTGGTTTGGAAATTCAGGGTCCTGGTTAATAAAAGTGAAAATTATTTGGGCCCCAAAAAGTCAATTTAATCCTGGGAAATTTCCATTTTGTTTAAATTTTTGGGAGTTAATTTTTGGGTGTCCCAAAAAATCACTTTCCCCCAGCCCGAAATTAAAACCCTGAAAATTTTTTCCCCAAACCCCCCCTGAAAAACTTGGACCCCCCAAACAAATATTCAAGGGTTAATTTGCTTACCGGGTATTTGGAAGCTCATCAACAGAGGGATGCCAAATTTTGCAATTCTTGGCAAGGCTCTAGGTACAAGTTCCCGTGCCTTTTGAAAACACAACCCTCGGAATAAATGAAAATTGTGTCCAAGGTTTGAAGCAAGGCCCTGTTTCTAACTTGGAAAAGAATTAAAATGGTTGGAAAGGTGGGTTTTTGAAGTCAAGGAAAAAACCCATAGAAGATGTTGGACTTTAAGATCAATTGTGACCCGAAATGAATTCAATTCATTGGGGAAAGAAATTGCGGGACGAACCCTTAGGGGAACAAACCTTCCGGTCGGAATTATCCAAGCCTATTTTACAAAGGGGCTGCCGAAAACCTAAAGCCCTCTTTGTAAAATTAGGACAAAAGACCGGAACTTTCGGGGCCCGGGTACAAGAAGGGAAAAAAAAGGACTTCCCGGGTCCGAAACCAGGGCTTTTAGGGTTGTTCGGTGGAATAAAACCCGGGTAAATTAGGCTTTTAGGGTTGCCTTCCTAAAATTAATGAAAAGCCAAATTTTAAATGGGTTCACAAACCCCTAAATTGAAAGCCTGGCGGGTTCCGACTAAAACAACCCTTTGGGAAACACCCCTTAATAGGGGGTTGAAGAAAAGAACAAGGATAACCCGGAATGGGCCCTCCTTGGTATGGGCGGCCTTTCCCCAAAGGGTCCTAACCATTGGTGGTGCCGGAAGGAGAAAACCCCATGGAAAGCCAAGGGTTCCCCAAGGCCACCAGGTGGGCGCGGACAGATTGGCAAAGCCAAGGAAACAACAAACCGGGCCGGCATCCCGCCCCTTGGAAACCTTGAATCCGGAAGGGGAATCCGGGGCCCGAGGCGTAGCAAGGGCCCGTTCCTGCTTCCCGGAGCAACTTCGCAAACCGGCCGGGAGCCAATTTGAAATCCTCCCGGCGGGCCGGCATTGGTTCCCCGAAACCCCCAAAGGGAATTAAATGAACCGGGTGCCCCGGCCGGATTGACAAGGGCCCCTCCTACTTGGAAAAGCCTTGGGGTGTCGAAAGGGTGGGAAGGGTCGGGAAAATCATCCCGGTAACTAATTAAGTCTTCTCGGCCCGGGAAACTTCAATCTCCTTGGGTTTGGGTTGGGGCACCTGGCCGGGCCCTACAGTTTTGGGCGGAGGGCCCGGAGCTTCCGGCCTTCCCGCCCCCTTTGAAAACGAGGGCCGGAATTTTCGGGCCAAAGGGCCAAAACGGTTCCAACGGGCAAACCCCTTGGGTTTTACGGTAAGGATCCACCCAATTGTTTAGGGTTGAACTTTTGGCCAAACTAAATTGGTTACCTTCCTTCCCCGCGGGGCGGCGATGGGAAGGGTGATGAACCCCTTGGGCCCCTCCTGGGTTTGGTGTTTGGCAAGGAAAGCCGGGTTCGTTTGGGGCGGGAAACCCCCAAAAGGGCAACAACCGCCCGGTGTGCCGGAAAGGGAGGAAAAACCCCAGCTCGGAAACCCTAGCCGGGTTCCAAAACTCAAGGCAGGGATTCGGGAAAGCGGAACCAACGGGCGAATACCCATTTGCCACCTTGATCCGGGGTTACTTTGCCGTATAGGGGGGCCCGATTCATTGGGGCCCCTTCCCAGAACCCAAAACGGGTGCCGGCGGATTGGCTTGGTACCCGGAGAAGCCAAGTTAACAGGGTTGCCCGGCACCTCGAGGCGGCCTCCGTTGCCCGCCTTCCGGGCCTCGGATAGGCCGAGTTGGCGAAATATCGGAACCTAAAAGGCCCCGGTCGAGAACTTCTCCCTTCCGGGAAGGGCCCAAAAAGTTTTCAAAGGCGGGCCAGCCCGGCACCGATTAACAACCTTGGGGGGGCCAAGGGAAAATCTTCAAGGGCAATTGTTCCCGGGTACCGATGCCCCGAAAATTGTTTAAGGGTTGAACGGTTGGTTCTGAGGCTGCGACGGTTTTTCCTTTAAGCGGGGCCCGAGAGGGGATGTGGCCTCCGGTTTTCCCGTTTGGCCAAGGGTTCGGAGGGGGCAAAAGGCCCTTTGTGGAAAATCCATTCCAGGCCAAAGACCGCCCTGCGGTTTGGACATCCCTATGTTGGAACCCATCCGGGTCCAAACTACATTTCCGGTTCGGCATTTTTGCCGAAAGTATGGGAATTCAGGATCCTTTAAGAACCCAAACCGGAACAAAATAGTCGACCCTTTACAGCGGGGCCAAGTTTTGGGCAGCCTGGGGCCCCGGCGCCGATTCACCGGCTCCGGAAACCAAGTAAATAATTCCGGCCCCAAACCTTTCCAAGAAGGTCCTTCCCTTCCCAACCGGAGAAAAGAACAGAAAGAAAGCTTTAACAAATTCCGGGCCGCGGGAAACACATTCCGTCTCCCCAACCCCTTTCCAGGGTATTTCGAGGAGGTGATTGGCGGGTAGGGACTACAACAAATTGTCAAGGAAGGTTTCTTTGATGGTGTTCTTTCCCTTTGGGCCCTCTGGAAAGGATTCAACCGGTTTTCGTGGAAATCGGGGCAAACCTTTGTTCTCCCTTCGGCGTTCGTGCGTCCGCGGTTTGTGAATCCGGAAGGGTTGCCTTCATATCCATCACCTTGCGGCTTCGTGGGGAACCACATCAATTCGTACCAAGAAACTCGGATTGGGCCCTTTCCTGCGGCCAAATCCGGGCGGCTGGGGAGGCAAGGGAATTCTTACCTCGGGTTTTGGAAACCAAATAAGGTCCCTTCCTGGGGCCCTTTCCCGGAAATCCCCCTCCAACCGGGACCCGAACAATGAAAATTCGATTTGAACCGGTTTTTAACTTCCCCGTGGCGGCGGTTCACACGCTCATCCCCTTAAGCCCAAATTTCCAGGCCCGAAATTTCGAGGCCTCATGGGTAATTAAACAAATGAAGAAGGTTCTTTGGTTTAAGTCGCCCAACTTAAGATTCCGAGCCTATTAAGTTTGGCCCTTTTCTCCCTTCCCGATGTTACTTTGCAACAAAGCTTTGTTTGTCGGAAGGGTCCTTTACTTTGGCCATCCATAGCGAGGCCGTCAATTATGTCCGTAAATAAGGTTGGGGTCTCCGACCCTGGGGGGAATTCGGAACAAGGTTCACCATTCGGTATTTGGAAATTACCAAAGGTCCCACCTGGGCACCAACCTAGAAATCCCGTTCGCGGGAAGGGAACTTGGAAAACCGGGATGAAAGGCCCGGTTTCTTTATGATCCCATCGGTTACCCACTCCTTCCCTTGGTGATTGGTTAGTTTGAAAATCGATTTCATTTGTAATTAAACAAAACTTGGTTATTCCGGTTCGAGATTGTTAATTAATGTTCATCTTTTTCTTCTTTTCCTTTGGGCTTTGATAATTTATTAAGGCTTATGTAATTTGTAATTGGACTAACTTTCTTTGGTATTGATGGAATCTGTTTGTTGTGGTGGTTGGGTCTATAATTTGTCCAAATTAACATTTTGGTAACCCTGGGCAAAAAACAGGGAAAATTAAAAAAAACCAATTTCATCTAATGGCCATCACCCAGTCCCATTGTATAAGTTTAATGGCGAATCATTTAAATGTGGCCAAATTGTATCCTTGAATTTAATAAATGGGCCATCTTTGCTTTTTCCCAATTGGAGCTAAATGGATAATTTTTGAAACTAATAATGGGATGGTGGTATTAGGAACAACCAGATTCTAATTTGGGGGTTGGTGCGCCATTTTGTAAAACTTTTTAAAATGGCCGTCAAACTAAATGGCGCACCACTAATGCGCCATTAATTAAAAATTAATGGCGCCATTAAATAGGCCTTTTAGTATAATAAACGTTTGTGGGCCATTTAGTTAAAAACCCACAAGGGTTTAATGGCCCCCAAGAAGCATATAATGGCGATGGTGGTCCCATTAGAAGATTATAAGGGATTTGGCCTTGGAAAATTAATGGGTTGGCATAATGGGACCCTAATGAGATTAAGGCCCAAATTGGGGCCCAATTAGAGGCCTTTTCATATGTCATCTGTGAGTCTCTAGTACAACATATGTTCTATGTCCTAAAGCCTGAGCTGGCGCGCCATGTTGGGATGGTGACAGACTTGCTGGGCGACCACGCGCTACTCCATTGGCTGGAGTAGTTACAAAAGGTAGGTTCGGGTTTGTCCGGTCCCATGCTTTTGAACATGGTCGAGCAAGATGGGAATTGCCTCTCGATCAGGAGAGATATACTCTGGGCCCTCGTGTGATCGACCAGGAATAGCATGGCCATGTGACAAGGATTATGAGATAATCCGGATTGTGGTCAGTATCCTTTGGAGCGAGAGAGAGGTCGAGCTAGCACAAGGATGACAGTCTCGCCTTGAGCCCGACAACATATATCGATGTGGCAAAAGGAATGGAAGTATGATATGCAGAGTTACGCCTAACCAGCTTCATAAATGCCTTGGTGGTCGACACGCCTTGCTAGAGCCGCTACCAACACGTACAGGTCGGAGGTGATCGAAGCTGTGACCAAGCTGACTTGAACCTAAAGAATTCAGCGGCAAGGAAGGAACCTATGAGGTCGATTCGTGGGACCTTTGGTGGGATGTGATCCGAGCTGGACTAGGAATGACCGAAGTGAACTTTAAACTTTAGGGTCCATCACGAGGCCCAAGTGTTGAGCTTCATGACGGACGCCTATATAAAGTGGAGGTCTGCGGCACACTCGCGACAGCTTTTGCACGAGGGTGCAAAATCGCTTTAGCCTCGGGAGGCGAATCACTTGACCTCGGGAGGTTGATCGCTTCCGGCCTCGAGAGCCACCTCCACTGCGCCCGACTATGTGTCGGACCTAGCAGTCCGCCCGCCACAGTGTTCCTCCCGCGCAGCCGGATACCGTTAGAAGCGGTGCACTTGCGCCGCTCCGGTGAACTTCGTCACGAAGGATCGGACGACCCGGCGCTTCGAGAGAGAGAGACGAGGACGAGGCGATCCACTCGGGACAGCTGCTAACTCTTCTTCCGCTGCGCGACGCTGCTTGCGTCTAGTAGTGATAACGAACTGTGATCCATCTCCGTAGCATGTTCACGGATGTTACGTGCGTAGGAATTTTTAATTTGCAGTCGGCGCACCCTACCGCATATCCCAACAATGAGCTTCGTCATGAAGAGTGAAGAAGTCTCGCAAATCTGTGTGGCGGATCCGTTACTACATGCACGAGTCTTTCTTGAGTCTCGGCGACTTTGGCGTGAAACTGCTGGGAGTACCTCCAAAACTTCATGGTACAGAATAAGTATCGGAAATTGTCCTCATGCCTTATCATCCAAAGTAAGTGAGTTCAGGACAACCCTTTCGTACATTTCAATCATTCCTTCTCTCTCATATGGGGAATAATTTGAGGTGTCTTTCCCCACACAACCAGACACGCCGATCCTTATCGTTCTTTACCCATAAGTCTCCCACGCCGTGTATTTTGACCCTTCGGAGACTACGAGAAAAAGACTACACCCACATAATGAATATTCTAGATGATGCTATCCAAGGCTTCAGCTTTAGAGAGGTATGCGTGCAGATCAAAACAAAAGGAACAAGAAGATGGGTTTCGCGCATAAAACTAACTTCTCACCATCCATGTCCCAAAACCAAGCAAGAAGGATGGATTCTACGCCGTCCATCTCATGATTCGGTTCAACACGGATCACCAAAAGCGCCCATACAAGTGGCTAGAATCTCATGGAAAGCGGATTATAAACTTAGAGATGACTTCTTTCGCATCCAAAGCGACATTGCAGCGATCATCATGAAAGAAGTAAGTGACCGATGAGAGGATGTTCCACCGGCCTATATCGTGAGTGACGTCCGAACTTCGCATAGGCATGCAATGTCTAGAACCTCACGTCGTTCAAGAAGCTGAGGCTTAAATCCTCAATGATATGGAAGGATGGAACTTCTAGTGATTTATGATGCCGATGATGATGATATGTGTCGGTTGAACTTGTATACTTCTTATGGCGATGAAACTTTGTGATGTCCACGGTCCATGTGCGAACTTGCGTAACACTACTTTGTTAGTTTGCGTCACGATGACCATGTACCTCTAGTTAATTAATTTTGCCTGTATGTTGCATCTAGTTGCTAACCCTTTATTTTTGGTGTTGCTCTAGTATATTTTGTTGCATATATATGATTGTACATGCTCTTCATGAACATGCATCTCTAATAGGTACCTAGTTTCTTGATGGCGAGATGGAATTGCTATGTCATGTACAAAGGGAAGGTTCGGGGTGTGTACAGCAGTGGCATGAGTGTCGGCTAGCAAGTGAATGGGTTCCTGGTAGCCAGCCATAAAAGCTTCAAAAGCAGACAAGAAGAAGCTAGTTACTTGAGGTTCATGCTAGCGAGAGAGAGGACTGCATAACAGCCACCTCATGTACTACATAGTTCGCTCTCACTCATAGTGATAGCACTTCTTGCGTATACCTTTGTTTAGATGGATGGCGTTGTTGTAGTTGCAAGTATTGAGACTTGCATGTATCCCTATTTTAGAGATGATGACAAGATATCACTTTGTGTTGGATGATGATTATGATGATACTATTTGTATGTACATGCTATGATTACATTTGTGGTCTCATGAGACATTTGTATATGTATCATGATGACATTTTATGTGCTAAAGATTCTTCTATAAAGCCTGTTCAAATATAAAACAAATATGCCAAAAAATAACAAAAAACCTACTTAAATTAGCGATGGCGAGTGTACAAAAGTTAGCAGCGGCTTGTAGCGATAGCGATAGCGGCGTCAAGGTAGCAGCGCTAGAGATACTAGCAGTAGAGAGCTTCCGCATACAGCGCTTCTTTGCTACACTTGTAATAGCGATGGCGCTTGTGAGCACGCAGCTTCTGCTATATGTTATTAATGGCGCCTATCCCGTGCTTCGATACATCTAAAACCCGCGCTGCTGCTAGCCTTTTCCCTAGTAGTGTAACCCTAAATTTTTCGAATCAAAACTATTCTAAGGATTGCATTGACTGGATAGGAGTGTTTCAATCGTGGCAAGAATCAATAAGAACACAATGTGCTGAGAATAGGACGAGGAAAGCAATGTGATCGATTCCATACCTAGTTAAGCGGAGACTCGCTATGACAGCAATGCGGGGTTGAATTCCGTTGGCGGCGGAGACCAGCTGACAGGAGGCGGCTGGCGAGGCAATCCGGAGACCACGGAGGCAGAAGCGAGCTATTACTTGGCAGGCGAAGAGGTTGGAGAAATTTCAACTTTTGCCCGTGACTATATAGCCCGACCACATCGGTGTGACGAGTGGAACAACTCGGGTGGCACCGAGATACAAAACTGTGTAGAGTTTTGCAGCTCGGTGTGACAAGAAGAGTTCAAATCGGTTGCACGAGATTAGCCTAGATCGACTTAGTGATCTCGGTAAGACGAAATGGAGAATCGGTCAAACCGAGAATCACAAAGAAAGTTTGGAAGTTTAAGTATGTAATGAATCGGGGACTCAGAGTTCTCCTCACCTGAGTGGTTCGAATCTGACTTGATCAAATTTTGTGATGTAGCATGAATAGAGTTTGAGGCGAGAAAAGCATAGATAGCTAGAGAAGGTTCTTAGGCATTCTTGTCCGTCCACTTGGCCAAGAGAAAAAGCCAATCAATCAAAACAACAAGTGGATGTCCTCGAATGAGTAAAGTATGCAACCAACATGCTCACACAATAAGATGGCAAATGAAATATGTGGCAAAGCATGCACAACCAATTCTAGCATCTATCAAACAATTGGCGATGACTAGGTCATCTATATATGAGTATATTGACTTAGGAGTCAAATGATAGACATTTGATCATAGGTCATGCTCATCGTTTAAGCTCAAGTGGGGTTACCACTTTTACATAAAGCATTTATGTGTTCACATCATTAGAGTTGCTTTGACTTAATTCTTAGAGTTAAGCTCCCCTAGATGTGAGATCCCCCTAAGAGGATGAACTAACCTTGGGTTTTGTCGATGATGACTTCATGTAGGTGTTGAAGATGTGGATGCTCTATGTTGATGTAGATCTTTTGGAGCTATCCTTTGGAGTGAGTTGCACTTTCAATACCTACATGGGTTAGTCCCTACAAGGAACAAACAAGTATATCCATAGACATAGTGTGATGCACACACAAAATGATGTCCATGAAATCATTAGGTTACCTTGTCCCTTGCCTTACCAACATGAGGTTTGTGACTCCTTAAACTAGTGCAAGATGTGGAAGTTGATTGCACTTGTCCTTGCCATAATGATATGAGTGAAATATCTTTGGCGGAGTCACCCTCAAGAACTCTCTAGCTCTTCTTCTTGGGATCCACATCATCTTGATGGGAATCCTTGGAGTTATAGTTGTACTTGATGAGGTAGAACTTGGCGTAGTCTTGGGAATCCCACTTGACCCGAGACCTTAGGTGCCTCTTCAAATGCATCAATCTATTCTTGAAGCTTGTCCTTGCCTTTGTTCTTGTGGTCTTGTGGTGGAAGATCATCTTGTGCTTGTGTTCCCTTGAAGGAAGTAGGATCATACTTCTCTTGTTGAGGAACAAACTTCGTCTTGGGGTATTGATCTTCTTCCACTCAACTCCATTGGCATTGAACTTTCGTTCAAAACCAACACCTTGATTCTTCCAGTGCCTTCCTTGCTTGCGTACAATTTCCTCGAATTCCTTACTCCCGGCAAGGCTCTTGTATACACCTTTCTCTATAATTCCCTTCAATAAGCTATTTTCTTGCTCAAGTGTAACTTGGCTAAGAGAATCATTAGTGGAATCAAGAGAACTACTAGAAGCAACAATATTGGATTTGACATTATTATTGTTACTACTAGAGGAAGAATCTTTCTTGATCTTGTTACTAGACTTGACTTGAGGCATTGTCGGTTTGAGTTCAGGCGGACCCTTGAGAGTTCGAACACTGGGGTCGCGGAGATCAACCCTCCACCGTCGCACCTCGCCCGAATCGCTGGGACCTAAACTACTAAGCGGAACAGCACAAGAGACACGAGATTTATCTTGGTTCAGGCCACCATTGTGGTGTAATACCCTACTCAGTTGTGTGGTGTGGTGGATTGCCTCTTGGGCTGATGAGGAACAATACAAGGAAGAACAGCCTCGCGGTGCTGTTCTTGGCGGAGTCACGATGAACTGCTAGGTGGTGTTCAGTCGCTCTAGCTACTGATTTCTTGATGAGGATCCGGGTCTCGATCAAGCTCTCTCCTGCTACAGGGGTGGCTACTCCCTATTTATAAGCGAAGGCCTGGGCCTCTTCCCAAATATTGGAGGGAAGAGGCGCCAACAATTGGCCATTTGAAGGGGAACAAGCGGGTACACTTATCTGACTAAAGTTTGTCCTCTTCCTTAAAGGCTCACGGTGATGGCGCTGCTTGGGCTCCTGATGAGCTCCCTTCCGGCCGTTGGGCTGGTCTTGGTCTTGTTGCAAGCGGATGCCTTTGCTTGATGCTCACGCTTGCTTGCTGCCTTTGCACCAAAGAGGAAAGTAGGACCTTGGCGGCTGGTGCAGCTGCTGGCCCTAGTGCGTCATGGCTTGCGTCATGGGCACCTCGCGAGTACCCTGCCTTGAACTCTCCGCCTCCTCATGAGCCAGCCTGACGATTGCCGTGCACGAGAAGCTCCTTGTCATCCGCCCAGCAATCTGGCCCCCTCGCGAGGTTTGAGCTTACATTGATGAAGATGGGCCGTGCTGGGCCTCCTTGAAGCCACGCGACGAGGCGCGGGTAAGCCAAATGCAGGGACCCCGTTCTCGAAGCGGCCCGGTAGCCCAGGCCTGGCGGCGCCCGAACTTGGCCCGGCGAGAGTCGGAAGGGCAAGTCGCGAAGCGTCGCGGGCCCTAATAGCCTCTGACCATGGGCGTCAGCGTGGCGGTTGATTGGGACGTCGCCTTTGCTTCCTTCGATGCCTCGGTCACCACCCGGATTCGACAAGTCCACTGCATGCGAGTCGGTCATGATTACGGTGATCGTGGAGGCGACGGTTGGCCTTCGCCGGCTATAAATGCAGGCAGCGCGTGCCGCCAGATCTATCATACCTTCTCCTCCTCCTCGTTTTGTGCAGTTGCCATGGCTCCGATCCGCGGTTCTCCACGGAAGAAGAAGAAGGCTCCTCAAGAGGATCTGACCTACTCCCCCAAAGCGGCTTGCCCTCTGGTGTCGAGGCAAGGCGCTTCGAGGCGCCCATGCCTGGTGCAGCGCCCGACCACCGAGTTCCCTCTTCCCTTATCGCAGCATATTGGCGGCTCTGAAGGAAGCGGACAGCAGGCGGCTCTGAGCAGCGCCGCCCGCCAGCCCAGCCTTGCGGAGTCACAGCGTCACGCCTTCCCCACAGAGTCCACGTAGAGGCTCCTGCCGGGGAGATCGTGCTTCACGTTGCAGCGCCTCCTAAATCTTGGATTTGTCTTCCTTCTTTCTTCGCCTCCGTCGTCGGCAGAGACCCCACAGGACTCACTGGCACAGCGGCTCACCCTGCCTGACCAGGAGGTCGTGGTGAAGTTGCCCAGGCCGAGGTCTTCATGACTCGAGGCTGGGGGGAGTCGCCGAGGTCTGCAGGGACGGCGCCCTCACGATCCACAGATGCTGATGGTGCTTGGTGGTGTCCTTCAAGTTCTTCGGCCGGGAGGTCGTCGGCTGGAAGTGCTGCCCGGAGAGGTGGTCGGGGTCTGCTGCGGTGAGGCGAGGCGGCCGTCGCTCCCTTAGCAGCTCCTTAGGCGGCGAAAGCGGCCGGGCGACTCCGCCAAGCTCTTCGTGGCGCTTGGGAGCGGCGGCGGCAGCTACGAGCCTCCGATCCTGCGCCACTCCCGAGGCAGGGGCGGGCTCGTCACGTCGTCGCCGCCCCTGATCTGGATGGGGTTGGCGCCGACCGGGTAGCCTTGGTGGTGATGGCATCTGCGCGATGCCCCACAGTTTGGATTCCTTAGGATGCGCCCTTTTGTTCCTGAGAGGCAAGAATATACCCGCGTGGGCTTGTAAGATGTTTGCAGCTCCATCCGTCAATATAATCCTTTTTATGAAGCGTGTGTGAGATGCTCATTCCGTTCTATTTCAGTTTCCTCCTTTCAGTCCTCGACGAGGCACGATGCTCTGCGCCAGCAGGTCCCAGTCCAAAGCGGCTTAACCGTCGCTAGTATACTGGTCGCGATACCGTGGTCAAAGGCGAAGGTGGCGGCGAGTCGATAAGAGCCCACTGAGTCGCGATGCTCGGGGTCCCCCATAACACTCAAGCAGCCATCATTCGGTGAGAAAGGAAGGCGGCGTTGCTAACACGGGGTTGCATTGAGTGTGGGGATGGTGTTCGCGATAACTAGTGTGTCGGAGGTGACTTATCTCGAGGTCGAGGACAATGCCTCTGAGTGCGGTGCTAGAGTGCGTGCCTTGGCGGCGAGAAGTGCATGGCGAGTGCGTTTCATGCTCCTTGGAGGGACCCTAAGGTTCACCACAAAAGACAAGAAGAGCTCGCCCGTGGCGTCGCTAGTTCTGCCATTAGTTGCTTGGGAGGCGCTTGAGGCCTCGCCAGTGTGTTGGGGCACCCGTGAGCGGCAATAGCAGGCTCAGGGCCCCTACCTCAAGCGGGTGGCTGCTGGCTCTGAGCCTCATCTTGAGTGTGTCCCACCAAATTTGGCGGATCTGTTGCTCTCTCGTCTTGGGTCCCAGCTCTCGAGCTGGTCTCAACCGTCGGCCAGGCAAACCAGGTCGTGATGCCATGGACAAAGACGGAGAGTGAGGGCGGAGGCCATTAGGAGCCACTGAGTCGCGATGCTTCAGCACCCCCCCTTTAGCATAAGCTAGGTTAGATAAAACCTCTCGTCCTCGGGTCCCGGCTCTCGGGCTGGTCTCGGCGTCGGTTGCAAGCCAAGTCGCGATGCCATGGACAAGACCAGAGGTGAGGGCGGAGAGCGGTAGGAGCCCTGAGTCGCGATGCTCGAGCACCCCTTGCTAGCGTGCAAGCTGGGTTAGATGCAACAACTCTACATCCTCGGGCCCCGGCTCTCGGGCTGGTCTCGGCCGTCGGCAGCAAGCGGTCAGCGATGCCATGGACAAGACCGGAGGGTGAGGGCGGAGGCCGATAGGAGCCACTGAGTCGCGATGCTCGCACCCCCCCTTTAGCGTGCAAGCTGGGTTGGATGTGAGCTCTACATCCTTGGGTCCCGGCTCTTGGGCTGGTCTCGGCCGTCGGGCAAGCCAGTCGCGATGCCATGGACAAGGCCGGAGTGTGAGGGCGGAGAGCGGTGGGAGCCTGAGTCGCGGGCAGGCTGCACCCCCCTTTAGCGATGCAAGATTCCGTCCGCAGGGAAAGGCACCAAATAATAAGCATGGTGGGCGAGAGCATAATCCTAAGGAAGCGTAAGAAGGATACATGCATTTGGACAGGACCCGGCGGCTTGGGGATGAGAATGCAGCCGAGGCGCCCCCAGCAGAGATAGGCTAATGACATGAAATAAAAAGGGTACATGCATGGGGCGGACCCATGCGGCCTGGGAATAATCTGATACTGAAGACGCTCCCAGCCGAAACAAAACTTAAAGATGTCACTGGTGAAGTTGGGGCCGAAGGGGTGTTGGTGTTGCAGGCTCGGTGGGCTGCAGGGGCCGATCCTCCACGAGCCCCTAGGCCCAGAGGCCTCGGGAGGGATCAGGGCGTGGCGGCTCCTCGGGAGCCATCTCCATCTCCGCATGAGACTGCGGCGTGCTGACCTCTCGAGCCTCAGGATGGCCCTCATGAGATCTTTGATGCGCAGCTTAGCCGCGTTGGCAGAGCCGTGAGGCATGCGCCGCATGCTATAGGCGGGCCCCTGCCAGCGTCCCACTCGCGAGGGCAGGGCTCTTGAGGCAGCGGCTCGGTTGAGCCCTGAGCCATGTCGATCTGAGCAGCGCAGCCCACCATCCTCGCGCTGGATGGAGGGCCCACGGCCAGGTAGGTGGCGGCCTCACATGACCCTTGACTCCTGTAGCTCTGGGAATGGCCTTCTTGTGAACTCCTGAGGTTGGCCCTCCTTGCTGCTGCCTCCTGCTGCAGAGCGTGCTTGGCTCTTGCCTCCGCGTGGTGCCCAAGTGCCTCCCTCGTGACCTTGGCGGGTCGGCGGCCCTCGGGGGAGAGCCGAGCCAGGCACTGGAGGAGGCAGGCGCCTCTATGTGATGGAAGGAGGCTCCCCTGGCGGTAGCAGGCCTGAGGGGCCTGCCTCTTGAGGAGCAGGGCGGTCGATGTCTTCTTCTTCTTGGGTGCGGCCTCGGGGAGGCCTCCTGCTCTTGTGTGTGCAGGTCTTCTAGCGATCACGGCTGAAAGGCTCGCTCCGAGGCTACTCGAGTCTCTCTCTTCCTGCGGGCACCGTGATGACCCGCCGCTTCACTGCATCTTGAGGGCGTTATAGCCGTGGTGGAGTTCTGGCCATGAATTTGGTGGCCTTGGTGCAGGGATGGCGTCTGGCTGAAGAGGCGAATGTGGGCGGCGTCGAAGTCGATGAGCTCGGTCTTGGTAGTTATCATGAGCCCGAAGGTGGCAGGGAAGGCGGACTGGCGATCAGGACCGTGGAGCCGTCGGTGACTCGGAGAAAGGCTTGGTTGGCTGAAGCTGACTTTAAGGCACTTGGAGATTGTTGAATGTTTCCCGCGGACAGGGCGTTGAGTCCTGCCCGCGCCGATGAGGTCTTGGTCACCAACGTTCGCGATGATTGGGGAACAAATATCTGGAGAATTCCGGCGATGGCAGCGCTTGAGCTGATTCGGTTGAGCGAGAGCGTGATGGCGCCGACCACCACACGAGGAGGCGCGTGGCCTCGAGCTTGGGGAGGACTGCATTCACTTGCAGGCGAACTGCTTGAAAGATGCTGCTTTGAGGCTGGGGCTTGAGCCCGCCCGGGATCTGACGATCGCAGCAGTTCTGAAGCCCCCGCCCCTAAATCGATGGCCAGTCCTCAATTCTCCTTGGCTGCGGCGGTGGAGGGAAGAGCCTGCGTTCCCCTGCAGGGCGATCCTCTTGAGGCTGATCCCTCCAGGCCTCCCTCGTGATGAGGTCTTGCCTCCAGTCCTCATGAGGTTGGTCGCCACCACTTGGCGCGGGCAGCAGTCTTCCCAGCGTCCTGCATTCCTTCCTCCTCCTCGGCCGTAGCCAGGTCCTGCGCTGAGGCGTCTGCCGATCCTCCCTTCACGTCTGACCGGAGCTCTTGGCATTCATTGGTGTTGTGGGTGTGGAGATCGTGGTACACGTGATGCCATTGCCCTTGGAGGACTCGGGCTGATCTACCACTCGCTTAGCAGTATGCAGTTTCAACAGCCTTGAGTGCAGCAGCCCCTTCGCTTCACGTCCTTGGCCTTGGACTTCTTTTCTTGGGATCCAGCGGCAGGCGTCGAGGGAGGAGGCGCCCTCCTCAGCTCTGGCGCCTTAGTGCATCAAGTTGAACAGCTCAGGGGGTGCACAGATCTTCATGCATCGCCGGCTCCTCCTTCATCTTGGCGTCGCGCCTTGGTCGGAAGGCAGAGATGATGGCCTCCTCCGTTACCCGGGGATCTTGAGGCATCACGTTGTTGAAGCGCTGGATGTACTTTGCGGGGTTTCCCTGGCTGCTGTGATTATGCATCGCTCCACCGGTAATGGCTGGTCGCGATAGTAACTGGAAGTTAGCGATAAAGCAGGTCGCATCTCGGCCCATGAAGAATGCGTGCACGGGGCCAGAATCCGAGGAGCAGTGCGGGCTCCGTCCTTAGCGCCATGGGAAACCAGTTAGCCATGACCTTTTCATCCCGTTGGCAGCCTCGATGCCCAGCTTCGTGAGATGGAGGAACTCCGTGGGGTCAGCTGTGTAATCGTGCGTGGCGAGGCGGGTGCTGGCTTGAACTTGGCGGGCCCGCGCCACTGCTGTATTTCAAGCTGAAAGCGGCCGCCCGCGTAGCTGCGAGGGGCCTCGGACAGCGAGGCTTGGTCTTGTGGGCCTCCCTGCGCCCGCGGCTGGGGGCAGCGCAGAGTCCTGATGTGCTAGGCGGAGGCGCTCGGGCAGCTTCTACGTGGGCGAGAACTTCTTGACAGCTACTGCTCTTGCAGCGCGGCGCTTCGCGAAGCGGAGTTCCGCCGAGAGCGCGTGCCTTAGGGCCAGGCGCCTTCTAGAGGGAGGCCGGTGGCGCCCAGGGCTTCATCGCCAGCGTGGGGCGAGGTCTTGGCCTGCGGACGGACGGTCTTGAGGCGCCTCCTGCAGTAGCGAACGAGCTCGGCGACTCGGTCGAGCCATTCTTCGTGGGCGTCGTCGGCAGGCGTTAAGCGCAGAGCTCGTTTACGCGATGAGTGCAGCTCAGCCCTCCATGTGCAGCGAGAGCGCTGTGACAAAACCGAAAACAATGAGGGGTGAGTGAAAACCACAGCGGTCTGGTGAGTCCGCCTCATCAGGCGGAGCTTTGGGATGATGCTTCTTGCTCGTTCCCGCCGGGCAGTGGCGGCGTTAATGACAGTGGCGCGGAGGAGCGAAGCGCCGCCCGGCAGGGCTGTCTGCAGGGCGACATGGGGCGAGGCAGCTCAGCGCTTCAGCGCCTTGAGCCAGCAACGTCGAACATAGATTGCAGTGGTCGAGGGAAAACAGCGTGACAAGCAGATTCAGCGCACCCCTACAGCGCGCCAAATGTCGGATTCGGGTTCAAAGCGAACCCTTGAGGATTCGAACCTTTGGGGTGCCGGAGATCCAACCCTCCACCGTCTAGCACCTCACCCGAATCGCTGGGACCTAAACTACTAAGCGGAACAGCACAAGAGACCACGAGATTTATCTTTGGTTCGAGGCCACCAATGTGGTGTAATACCCTACTCCGGTGTGTGGTGTGGTGGATTGCCTCTTGGGCTAATGAGGAACAATACAAGGAAGAACAGCCTCGCGAGGGTCTGTTCTTGGCGGAGTCTGATGAACTGCTAGTTGGTGTTGATCGCTCTAGCTACTGATTTCTTGATGAGGATTAGGGTCTCGATCGGCTCTCTCCACTGCCACAGGGGTGGCTACTCCTATTTATAAGCGAAGGCCACAGGCCTCTTCCCAAATATTGGCGGGAAGGCGCCAACAATTGGCCATTTGAAGGGGACAATGGGTACACTTATCCTGACTAAAGTTGGTCCTCGCACTTGCCAAAGGCTCGGTGATAGCGCCTACTTGGGCTCCTGGCCACTCCTTCCAGCCGTTGGGCTGGTCTTGAGTCTTATTGCACGAAGCGGATGCCTTTGCTTGATGCTCTCTCTGCGCTTGCTCCCTTTGCACCAAAGAGGAAAGGAGGACAGCTGCCAGCGGGCTGGCGCCAGTGGCGCCCTTGGTGCGTCATGGCTTTGCGTCATGGGCACCTCGCGAGTACCTGCCTTGAACTCTCCGCCTCCTCATGAGCCCGGCTGGCGAGGTGGGTGCACGAGAAGCTCCTTGTATTCTTGCCCCATGAGGCTTGGCCTCTCGAGGGTCTTGAGCTTGCGTTGATGAAGATGGGCCGTCGGAGGCTCCTCGAGACCACGCCCATGGAGCCATGAGGCGAGCAAGTCTGAGGGACCCCAGTTCCCGAGCGGCCGACGAACGTATGTAAGTGAATGGAAATAGCAACAGCAATGTAAGAAGAACTTTTCTTCACGAGATCATCGTTGATTGCTTTTAAGAACTCATGCTCTTGCTCAAGATTGAGCTTTTCAAAGCATAACCTCTCATGAGCCCTTAAAAGTTCTTGATGATCTTCGAAGATAGTTTCATGAGCTAACTTAAGAGTTTAGTTCTTTAGTTGGCAGCTCAATCTTCTCCTTATCATTGTCATTTGTTTTATCTTGATTAGCATGATTAATTGGCGTTTCATCATAGTATTCATCACTAGAGTTGTCAACAAGTAAATCATCATCCACAAGCAAGTCATCTTCCTCACTATTGAAATCAACATACTAGGGATGTGTTACCTTTGGACCTTTGGCCATGAACAATCTTCAATTCCTTCATTTGGTGATTCAAATATATGTCATAGGAGTTGGTTGACACAAGTGCTAGACAGCCAACACCTTCATCTTGAGTATATTAGTCGAGATGATGAAGCTTCTCTCGGAGTGATTATCGGTCGGTCGGATACCCATTCACCAACATAGAGCTTGATGTCTTACGTTTATATAGCTCTTTGATGACTTGTCCTTCCTTTACGAATCCTTGCTTCTCCGTGAGGTCTTCGTTCACTGCGATCATCTCTCTCCTCCTCTCTCTTGGTGGTGATTCTTCTTTTCTACTTCTTCTTTTGGAGAGTCTTCTCTTCTTTTGTAGGGTATGTAGTACACTCATTGGAATAGTGTCCGGGTCTCCAATTGTAACAATTTCGCTCTCGACTAGAAGATCTTTTGTCATTGTAAGACCTTGACTTGGAGCTTCTTTCTTTGCTTCTCTACTCTTGTAGAATTTGTTGAAGTTCTTCACCATTAAGCTCAATTCTTCATTGAAGGTGTGTTTCTCACTTGATGATGTGGGGGCTTCACCTTGAGGCTTTATAAGCACCACTTGACTTGTTGTGAAGTTCCTCCTTATCCTTAAGTGACATCTCATGAGCAACAATTCTTCCAATGACTTCCGTTGGCTTGAGATCTTTGTAGTTTGGCATCATTTGAATCAATGTGCTGCGGTATCATACTTTCCATCCAATGCTCTTAGGATCTTCTTGATGATGAATCTATGGGTCATCTCTTCACTCCCTAAATCGGCAATCTCATTTGTGATAAGTGCAAGCCTAGAAAATTTTTTCAATGACACCTTCACCATCCTTCATTTTGAACTTGTCAAGCTGACTTTGGAGCACATCAACTTGGATTCCTTAGCGGTTCGGTGCCTTCATGCATATCAATCAAAGTATCCCAAATTTCCTTTGCATTCTCAAGATGGCTGATTTTATTGAATTCTTGAGGCACAATCCGTTGAAGATGATATCACAAGCTTAGCGTTGTATTGCAGCATCTTCAATTCTTCGCATTAGCTTCACGGTTCGGCTCTCTCCCATCAAAATTCACCTTGCAAGCCAATACAAATAATTGCCCAAGCAGTAGAGGTTATGTCAGAGAATATGCATTTTCATCTTATGCTTCCAACTAGCAAAATTAGTACCATCAAAGTAAGGACCTCTCACGGTGATAATTTCTCTAAGCTAGGCATCATACTCTCTAGGTTGTGAAACCAAGGCTATGACCACCAAAAGCTATGGAAATCAAAGCAAATGGAGACCAAGCTACGATACCACTTGTAGGACCTTGAAGTATGTCTAGAGGGGTGATTAGACTACTTGACCAATTAAAAACTTAGCCTTTTCGAGTTTTAGAGTTTGGCAGATTTTAGCTATCTTAGGACAAGTCAAGCAATCATCCACACAATTCAAGCAAGCATGCAAAAGAGTGTGAGCAGCGGAAATTAAAAGCATGCAACTTGCAAGAAAGTAAAGGGAAGGGTTTGGAGGATTCAAATGCAATTGGAACCAGGGATGTTTTGGCGTGGTTCGATAGGTGGTGCTATCGTACCTCCACGTTGATGGAGACTTCAACCCACGAAGGAGTAGCTGATTGCGCTTGAGTCCACGGAGGGCTCCACCATGAAGGGTCCACAGTAGCAACCTTATCTATCCCACCATGGCAGTAAGCGCACAAAGGACTTGCCTCACTAGCGGTAGATCTTCACGCAGTAAGCGATCTCCTTGCCCTTACAAACTCCTTGGTTCAACTCCACAATCTCGTCGGAGGCTCCCAAGTGACACCTAGCCAATCTAGGAGACACCACTCTCCAGAAGTAACAAATGGTGCGTTGATGATGAACTCCTTGCTCTTGTGCTTCAAATGATAGTCTCCCCAACACTCAACTCTCTCTCTTAGGATTTGGATCTGGTGGAAAGAAGATTTGAGTGGAAAACAACAGGGGAAGGCTAGAGATCAAGATTCATATGGTAGGAATGGAATATCTTGGCCTCAACACATGAGTAGGTGGCTCTCTCTCAGAAATGGTAAGTTGGAAGTGTAGGTTTGTTCTGATGGCTCTCTCCACGAATGAAGATGAGGTAGAGGGGTATATATAGCCTCCACACAAAATCTAACCGTTACACACAATTTACCAATCTCGGTGGGACCAATTCAACAAACTTCGGTGAGACCGATTTTAGTAAACCTAGTAGTACCGTAGTAGGGTTTTAGATTGGGACCGACTTGCATCTCGTTAGGACCGATATGGTTAGGGTTAGGGCATAACGTAATCGGCCGTGAGACCGATTACACAAACTTCGAGAGCCGATTTTATTAATGCTAACGGAGGAGAGTTGGTCGGGGTAAACTTCGGTGGGACCGATTAAGCTCTTCGGGAGGACGGAGCGTTACTGAAAGGAAGCGAAAGTATACATTGCAATCTCGGTGGGACCGATCCGCTCTTTTGTGAGACCGAAAATTCGACGAAAAGGCGAGAGATTACAATCCCATCTCGGTGAAGGCGAGATCCCTCCAGATAGAACCGATTTGCCTAGGGTTTGTGGCGTGGCTATGACATTGAGAATGGCGCGCGAGATAGGAAGAATCGGTGAAACCGATTTTGTCTTTAGGTTTAGGTCATATGTGGATGTGAGTAAGTAGGCTGAGGGTTTTGGAGCATATCACTAAGCACATAAACAAGAAATCATTAAGCAACACCTCATCCCTCCTTGATAGTATTGGATTTTCCTATAGACTCAATGTGATCTTGAATCACTAAAATATAAAATGAAGAGTCTTGAGCTTTTTGAGCTTGAGCCAATCCTTTGTCATTAGCATTTTGAGGATCCACTTCCATCATCCATGCCATGCCATTCATTGAGCTTTCTGGAATGTTCATCTTGGAATAGCATTAGCTCAATGAGCTATATATTATTATGAATTACCAAAACCACCTAGGGATAGTTGCACTTTCGGTAGGGGAGCCTGCGATCGAAAGCGTCGCCCTGTTTGATAATTCAAGAAAAAGGAAACATAAGAATATCAACCGAAGAAAAAAAAAGAAGCGGTGTAGAGAAAATCAACACTTACGCGAAACCGCCCGTGACTGCTTCACCACCTTGAGCGGCAGCATTCACAGCCGCCCTCGTCGCTGGTTAGTGTATGCTTGAACACTTAGGCTTCTTGAGTGACGCCAAAGAGAGTCGGTAGCTGACCCGGCGTTTTCGCGTGCCACCACAGCGAGCAGCCGGTATGGCAGATGGGCCCAGCGTGATGGTAGTAAGAGCGCCCGGTGAGCCAGGCGGAGCTTTCCAGTCGTCGTCATCAGACAGTCCCGAAGCGGCTCCGAGCTCGGGGCCGCTGAGCCTCACCGCCTCCACCACAACATCGTCGTCTAGAAGCGGCCGGCCCAAGTTAGGAGGTCGTCAAATCCGTGTCGTCGCAGCGATCGGGAATGACAGCACTCTATGCTCATGCGCTCAGCCCTTGCGTCCAAAGGGGAGCTCTACTCAAAACAAGCAGAAGCTGGTCGAGTAAGCCATTATGAACTTCAGTAACAAGAGCAGAAGAAAAGAAGCTTGCCAAAGGCGGAGGATTGGCCAGAAGTGCGACTCCTTATCGTACCGCCAATCCTCGGTGAGCACTGCAGATTGGAGATGTAATTCACCATGTAGGATACCTCATCATGAGGCATCTCCTTGGTGCTAACCGACTTAGGGTGGCGGCGCTCATCTGGCTGATCATGTGAGGTCGGCCTTGGGTGGGAGCACCGGCGCTCCTGAAAGCGAGCTACCGGAGTGGCTCCGACCCGGCCTTCCTACTGGACCATCACCCCGGAGTGCGTGCGGCGGCCTCCGGCCCGTAGACAGCGTCTGGCTCGATGGGAGCATGAAGTCTGCCTCCCACCCGGCGGGCCGACTTCGTAAGCCCGGCAGATTAGCCGAAATGCGCCTTGTAGAGACTGGCGTTCTTCCGTAGAAAGTAAGGCGTCTACCAGAGCTTCACCGGCTTGGATCGGTAGCGATGGTGAAAGCGGGTTGTCGCCCGTTCTCCTCATGGCGATGAAGGCACCGCGTAGTCGAACAACGCCCGCTGACAACGATGCCGAGCTTGCACTAGAAGAATTCCCCGAGCTCGAGGGGGGGGAGGGCCTAAGAAAGCCTTTGCATAGAATAGCGAAGGCCGGCAGCAGCATCACCGTGTTTGGGTGAGGTGATGCGGCTAGAGATGATAGAATTCGAGGAAGGCACGGAAGAATCCGCTCGCCCGG
Source organism: Aegilops longissima (assembly GCA_021605205.1). Taxonomy (NCBI): domain Eukaryota; kingdom Viridiplantae; phylum Streptophyta; class Magnoliopsida; order Poales; family Poaceae; genus Aegilops; species Aegilops longissima. Next base: position 53,601 of record JAHIAM010003798.1, read on the forward strand.
CAGGCCCGACGCCGTGCACGAGCAGTCTGGCGGCGGATTACCGCTCGTCCTCCTCCGGCGCTGGCGAGATTTCCTTCTCCGGCCTGGCGGACCCTTGCGTAATCCATGCCCGACAACGCGCGTCTTGCGGAGAAATCAGCGTGGTCCTCATGGGCGTTGGAGCCGTCCTAGGAGCTGGGCGATGCCATGGGGATGGCGAAACGACGAAGGCTTTCGTGGCGGAGTACGCTGAGACCCAGCTACTGGCGAAACTATGGCGAGCCGCAGAGGCTGGCGAAAAGGCGGTAGCGGCGGCTGGAAGTGCGGCGAGAGAGAGAGAGAGGAAGAAGAAGCGGCGAGGCGAAGCGGCGTCGTCGTCTGCCCGTCCCCTCCTCCACCTACTTATAGCCTCGTCTGGTGAAGCAGGCCCAGGCGTGAGAGCGTGGGATTAACCACCCACCTCCTCGTCCCGATTATTGCACCATGAAGGCATGCACGAAGCTGCCGTCGGAAGGCATCTGGCGCTCGACACAGAAGTCCCCACAGGCCGGTATTTGGGAGTGGCGGGCCCGGTCTGCGGCGGCGTCACGTCGCGCCCGTGGCTGGCAGGCCCTTCGGCCGAAAGGTGCCATAAAGCGCATAGGCGGTAGCGGTCAGCCCGCGGCACAGACTCGCTTGGCATGACCGGCTCCCGCCAATTTGAAGCCTCTCAAAGCGGCACACCAAATCAAAGCCGGCTCCTGGCTGCCCGGCTCCTCAAGATAGGAAGCTGATTGAGCTTCTCGTCCTCTCTTGAGCCTCGAGAAGCCCAACCAACCCGGGGACTACCGTCGGAGTAAATGACCACGGGTAGCCTACTTGGCTCCCCTGGCTCTTGAGAAAAATTACAAGCCGTCAGGGCCTTGAAGCACCTTGGGTGTGCAGGCACGCCTTCCCTGACTGGCTGTCTCTCGGGCTGAATATTGGGGGCGGCCGACCCAAACCCTCATGGCGAGATCCACAAGAAGCCGACTCCAAGAAGCCTGCCACGAAGGAAGACTCAAGAAGCCGGCCCCCGGTAGTGACCAAGAGAAAGTACCCTCAAACTCTACACCCTGCATAGCAGCGATGAGGCAGGCGTGGCAGTATGGCTGCTTCCCGAATCCCGGAACACGCATAGCCACAGTCACCCGTGCTTGAGCAGCCACCACCCGTCCGTGCCTGCTTTGTTGCCATGTTTGACCTATGGCGTCACCCACGGCAAACTGCTCGGTCGATCCTCATGGTGGCAGGGCCCTTCGGTCAGAGAGGCGCGGGCGACCAGGCCTCCCAGTCGGCTGGGATGTGGCTGCTCAGCAGCAAGCCGGCTTTCTCCTTCCCTCGGAGGCGCCTCGTGGGGAGGCGAGGCGAGGTGAGGCTACGATGATCGCCTTGAGGCGAGGCTGACTACTGTGTCACCCACACTTACTGACAAAGCCCTCGTCGCCGAGTGAGGCCGCCAGTGTGGCCCCGACAAGACCCCTAAGCGGTGGGACCTGCACATGGAGCTAAAGCCGGCAGCAGCGGGACCCTGGTCAGGCGGAGCCCCTAGTGGCAGCCGAGAAGCGTGACGTGAACTGTGACTGCTAGGGGCCACGCCCGCCCGGATTACCATCGTACCCTTGGGGGGTAGAGCTATATAAACCCCTAGGGCACCCATACAAGGGTTGATCTCTGAGGTTTTAGACACCACATTGAGGGACAAAGAGGCTAGCCTTTCCCTTCTTCCTCTCTCTGCCAAACAGCTCGAGGAGCCTCTTGTAGCTACTTGTTAATCTAGTGATCATCACGGAGACCCCTTGAGACAGCGATGGGGTGTTATCTTCCCGGAGAGCCCCAAGCTAGAGTAGATTTGCCCGGCATGCATGTCTTGGCCTCATCCCGTTTGAGGCACGGCGGCGTCTTATTGGCTCCCACAATGATAAGCCACCCGTTGGCATATATCGCACCTACCACCAGAGCAATTGCCTTATGCCCATCGCTTTCTTTGGGGTGTCCACCATGTATATATCATATGATGAGGTGGCCTTCGATTGCCACAATGGGTGGTGGTTCTGTTCCTCTCCTACATACGTCGTCCATACCGTTGATGTCTTGAACGAAATCAAGCATGTCGGTTAAGTCATCGACAATGGCTCTTAAGTGGGTGGTGGGTGGGTAACTAAGTTCTTAAGTCGTCGCGCTCCCACTCAGGCAGGATCTGATTAACCAGGGCCTCGACAAGGAGAGAGAACTTAATGAATTTAGCACATCACCCAAGGCGAGTGCTGAAAGATATCCTTGCGGAGGAAAACTCCATGATCGGCATGAAATCAGATTCGATAAAGCGCAGACGCGGTGATTTGTTGGCCCGTGGCTGGGGATGGATCAAGGATCCGACAACACAGAGTCTCGTAGGAGGTGAAAGTCGGCATTCGGCTCTCGCTCGCGCTGAGTGTCGCGGCCTCCGTGGCAAGGTCCATGCACCCGATCCTCGGACCAGCATAATCTGCTCCCAGATTGAGGCGATGCATAGCAGTGCGATCTCGAACACCGTCGGAAGGCGAGCTAGGTCATGCTCATCGTGGTATGCAGCACACACGATGACATGAGCTCGAATCCATCGAAGATCAAGTCTCCCGCGGATGTCGGCGTTATAGTTTAAGTTTCCAAACCTGACGGCTGGCCGGGGCGTGAGTCTCGATCTGCTCGAATGGCCAGAGTGAAGTTGGCCCATGATGCTTGAAACCGCCGAATCTGAAGATTTGTCGGGGAGAAAAACCTCACCACTGGACCGCATCATACCGATGATCGAAGAAGCCATCAAGCCTTATGGTGACTACTGGCGGTAGACTCTCAATGAAAACACCAATGTCGGGTGTCAAAACCGGCGGATCTCGGAGTAAGGGTCCCGAACTGTGCTTCTAAAGGCGGTTAATAGCAGGAGGGAGGACACACAATGTTTACCCAGGTTCGGGCCTCTCGATGGAAGTATTACCCTACTTCTGCTAGCAGTTGATCTTGATGATATGAGTATTACAAGGTTGATCTACCACGAGATACGTAAAGAGGCTAAACCCTAGAAGCTAGCCTATGATTATGATTGTTCTTGTCCTATGGACTAAACCCTCCAGTTTATAGAGACAGGAGGGCTAGGAGTTCACAGTCGGTTACAGGGAGGAGATCTACATATCCAAATTGCTCAGCTTGCCCTTCCACACATAGGAGAGTCCCATCCGGACAGGGACTGAAGTGTTGAATCTTGTATCTTGGTAGTCCAACAGTCCGACCAAAGTATATGAATCCCGAAGTCGAGGGACCCTGTCACCCAATATGCGACCCTATCCAAAAGGAACTTCGAAGGTCCCACCAAGGATGAGACCATATATTGAAGCAGCTTTTACAAGGTGGATATCATTACATCAACATTACATAATAGATGGGGATACATACATAAGGCACAAATGCCACAAGAATACATCAACATCATATACAAGATCGACATCAGATTCTGGATGAAACATAAACGAAACTCAAAGCGACATCACCACCTGCTAGCCAGGGCTGCCGACCTGGAACCTATCCCACGATCGAAAGAAAGCGAAAGAAGAACTCCAAAACAAGCAAACATCGCTCTCGCGTCATGATCATCGCATGAACACTACACACTGGCAGGTGGTGTAGTAATCTGTGAGCCACGAGGACTCGGCAATCCCATTACCATGGGTATCAAGACTAACAAAGCTTAATGGGAAAGGAAGGAGTAAAGTGGTGAGGGTGCGGCAGCGACTAAGCATATATGGTGGCTAACATACATAAATGAGGCGAGAAGAGAAACAAAAGGCAGTGCGTCAACTAGTAATGATCAAGAAGTGATCACGAACTCCTACTTACGTCAATCATAACCCGAAACCGTGTTCTCCTCTCGATCAACCGAAAAAGAGACACTCACGGTTCACGCTACGGTTGGTGTATTTTAATTAAGATCAACTTCAAGTTTACTACAACGGACATTAACAAATTCCATCACCACACATACATGCAGCCGCGACTCTGAAGTTTATACCTGCGAGGGTGTCCCAACAACCCATGATAAGCTCTCGCGATCAGCGAAGGATATTCCTTCTCCCGGGAAGACCCGATCAGTCTCGGAATCCGGCTACAAGACATTCGGCGGCAATAAAACAAGACCAGCAAAGCCGCGGGATGTGCGACAAATCCTGATAGAGTCGCCGCGTACCTCGGTCTCGAGGCACACCGGATAAGTCAAGCTCTACGAGTAAAACCAAGCCTCGAGTTGCCCTTGGTGGCCCAAGTCTTCGCTGGGTTAGGACCAACACTCGAAGAAGCACCGGCCGGAGGCTAAAATAAAGATGACCCTCGAACTCCGGAAGCCCAAGGGAAAAGGGGCATAGGTGAGGCAAATGGTAAAACCAATGTTGGGCCTTCTTTGGAAAAGTCTTATTCATGAAGCGATCTGTCAAGGGGTCCATAAATCACCCAGAGCAGTTAGGGAGGGCCAAAATCCGGGAACATAATACCGATATGGCCGAAACTAGAGGCGCAAAAGTGGAACAAAACACAGGGCATAAGGCCGAGCCTTCCACCCTTTACCAAGTATATAGATGCATTAATTAAATAAGATATATTGTGATATCCCAACAAGTAAACATGTTCCAACAAAGGAACAAACATCTCCATGTTCAACATGGAACAAACTTCATCTTGACCTGCAACTAACAACGCTATAAGAGGGGCTGAGCAAAGCGGTAACATAGCCAAACAATGGTTTCTTTGGGAAGGGTGCAAAAGGTTAGAGGCTGACATGGCAATTTAGGATGGCTTGCAGCAGGAAAGTGATAGAAATATGACATAGCGATGAAAGAGCGAAGCAACTAGCATAGCAATGATAGTAGTGAGATCGAGGTAGCGATCATCTTGCCTGAAATCCCATAAGGAAGAAGAGCGAGTCCATGAAGAATACGAGCGGATGAAGCCAGAACCAAGCGTGAAGCAAGCGAATCCTCACGATCATAGCATGCAGGAACTAACAAGAAGAAGCACACAACATAGTAAACACACCACACTTGAACAAGACATGATGCACAACCAAGCATGATGCATGACAAAGCTACATGAATCTACTCATGGCAAGAGATGATGCAAACAAGAACAACACATCAAAAGCAAGTTTAAATGAGGCAGGAAACAACATATAACAATTCAGGTAAGTCCTCATACAAATTTCGAAATTGGTCCAGATCTGAATAAACCTTATGTTCAAGTTGTTAAACAGCAAGTTAAGATGCACCACGATTATCTACACGAAATTCTAGTCAAGTTACATATAAAGTTCATTTGATTGTTCAGACTCACGGCCCTAGAAGATATGAGCAAAACAAGTTATATAGAACATGCGCATTGATACATGAAACATGCGCCTGAAAACATCAAACAAACAACCTCAAAACAAAAGGCATGCAACATGATAATGTGAAACTACATGCAAAATCAATGAAGTTTCAAATAATAAGAGCACACTCAAAAGCAATGTATGGTTATCAACACATACACATGAAACAAAAGTCATGACAACAATCTGTCCAAAACAGCAACTAGGCATATGCAAGCATCAAAACAACGCTACAGGACCTCAACAAGAAAACAAAAGGCATGGGCATGATGTACAGGTAAAGCATTACAAAACATGAACATTATCTCCAGAAATCACTAGAACATGCTCAAAATGACATGGCAAGATTGCAAATAATAACAGTTTCAGGTTTAGCAGAAATAACATCAGGTTGCAATGTTTAGAGCTATCAAACAACATGTTACAGGAACTTATCATGGCAAACAAAGGCATGGCATGAATCTACTAATGCATAGAACAAAAGTCCTTACTGACCATGAGCCAAGGATCAGGAAGATATGATGGCACCCATGTAAACATGGCAAGTTATACAGATTCATACATGGCAGGAACAACAATAAGTAGGCATGTTGGTGAGCTTGAACCACTCACCACAGAGCAATACATGGCATGTAAGCAACCAACAGTAATAAGACATGTCATAGAAGCTATACATGGCAAGAACAACATCATAGCATGCAAGGATCAATCACAACAACCTTGGCAAAATTGAATAACATGTAAACAATCTGCAGAAACATTTTATAGCAAAAGTAGAGCTCGATTGACTCAAGCTATGGCACTCCATAATTGCAAACAAGGGCATGGATGGATAGAGCAAGACATGTAGAACAAAACATCCTTACTGAAGTATCTCAAAATAAGCATGGATCTCTCGGTAGCATCAAGTTAACATGGCATAAAAATATTAGCAAAACAGGGCTGAAATCAGCAACATCAAGAAGCCTAGTTAGCATGCTTGTGCTAGTCACCACAGAGATCACAAAAATACATGGCATACACCCCTGGAAAGATGGCATGGCATATTACAAAACACATGTAGGACTCAAATTCATAGGAGCACACATCAATCATGGCAAAAATGACAAAAGTGCATGTTACATTAAAAGCGAAACTAACATCACATAGCACTCTTCTAACAGCATTTAGGGCATCAAGATGAGCTCAAATGAAAATAATGCAATGAGATGAAATGATCTACTCATCGAGTCGAACATTTTGACATATTACCGCAGCATAAAGCAACAGCGATGCAGAGTTATGGCGATGAAAATGCAACAAAATATGCAAGAATTTCGGGGACTTAGTGGATTTTGGACCTCGGGGAGAAATCAGCAGGGCGAGAGATCCGGGGCAACCGGTGCAGACGAGGGCGAGGCGTTGGCTCGGTGGATTAGTGGATCTCATCCACCTGCGGGATCTCGCCGGAGTTAAATCGCCGGAGAAAAGTCGGCGGCGGGGCAGAGTGCTCGGCGGATCTCGCGGATCCGCCCGAAGCAGCAACAGGCGAGGCGAAGCGCTTCGTGGCGAGCCGCTACGCGGAAGGAAACCTGCGCCTGAGCACAGGCAGCGGCGATTCGCCGGAAAAGGCGAGGATAGAGCGCACCTTGAGCAGCTTGGGAACTTCAGGGCAACGACGCAGCAAACAGCGGCGGAAGCTAGCCGCAGCGTGAGAGGCGGCAAGCTGGCGCCGCCAGCGCTAGCAGCGGCGAGCAGCGCGGGCGAGAACAAGCGGCAGGCGGCCGGTCTGGGCCTTGGCCGGATGGCTCCAGAGCAGCGGCGCGAGGCGGCGGAGAACCGTGGCAGCGTCCGATTGGTAGCGAAGCGCCGGACATGTCGGTGCGGTCAGACGTGTCGTGGCGGCGGAGAGCGATTTTAGGGTTCGGAGGATTGTGCGATTTGGAGGAAGA